>JAVSBS010027018.1:37125-84608 GCA_033124195.1 Coracias cyanogaster | reverse complement strand
TAGAAGGAGATCAGGTTGGTTAAACAGGACTTGCCCTTCATGAACCCATGTTGGCTGGGCCTGATCCTCCTGTTGTCTTGCACTTGCCGTGTGACCACCCCCAAGCAGTCAAGCTCCTCTGTTTCCTGTCCCTTTATCTGAACGGTAAAGTATTTAATTGTAAAGCACCCTAATTCAACAGCCAGGTTTTAGCCTGCCACAGGACAGTTTGGGAGCTGTTCAGCCCTCTAATATGCAAGCCCTGTTGCTACAGCAATGTAACTTCAATTCTATATCGATATTCCTGATGCAGGAACTGATGGGGTTTTTTTTTCCTGTTTCTAAAAGATATGGACAAATCATGTGACACAGGCACCTGCAGAAATCAGCTTTGCCTGAAATGGTAGGCTGTAAAACCAGGAAGAAATAGAAGTCTTGCATTAAATAGGTGTCTCAACAGCATTATTTTTTAATCTATCCAAGTTCCTTAAAACACTGGGGAGAAGAAATTTCTGCAAGAAAGTAAGAAAGCAAGCAAAGAAAGGAGTCATATGGGAAGAACAGGGAATGAGATCTTTATTTTTACCAATAGAGGCATCTACTGCTTCTGAAATGGTAAAAAAATAACTGGCATGAAAAAACAATCATTTACGCAAGGAAATTTACAGAATTTCTTATTCCTTCTCTATGTCTAAAATACATAACATTTGAAAACAAGGTGTTTGTGATTAATGCAGCCAGAAGGTTATTCCTGAAACTTTTACTCTTTAGAAAATGCACAGGGAAAAAGCGGGAGATTGTTATTACAAATTCGTATTTCCTGATTTAAGGAATGTGGGCTGAAACTTAAACAAATCCATATTTACTGAGACATGCTCATTTACCAATCATTCTAATTTACAAATTTGACATATACTGAGGTAAAACATTAAAAGTTGCCAAGAATCATGGTTCAGTAGGAAGACAGCTGCTACCTAGTACACACACTTCTCAATTAATCAATTAATTAATTAATTAATCCATACAAATTGTCATCATTCTTCTGAGATAAGACAGAAGACCACAGAATGCCACCAGGAGCATTCTTTCTCCCAGGTAATGAACTTCCAGAAAGCTTTATTTGAGTTAAATCCAACCCATCTGGCCATCTAAAGAGAGCAAAAAACTTTATGATGTTTTTGGGAGGACTACTTGCACAACCACACTGTGTATGGACAAATATCAGAGATTTTTATAGCAATTTCTATAAATTAAATGCTTATCAATGTGGAGACATAACTGTCACTGGTATGTTAGTTTCCTCTAACAAAATAACTGTGGTATAAGTTCTGAAATCAACACATCTAAAACCTAGACCATTTTTGTAAATATTGACTTTTTAAATATTTCACTTTAATTAAAGCTGCAGTTCTGCAGAGATTGAAAGAACAGAAAATACACAGTAAGCCTAGGTTTGTGCATCAGAGTGGTAAAAAGTAATTTAAAATAGGGAATAAACATCACTAAGAATAAGAAAACAGTAAAAGGAAGTACACCATAGAGAAACTGCAAAGAGCACCACAGTATTAGAATGTTTTGCAGGTACTGAAGGAAAACCAGAATTTATATAATCTTATTTTTTATCAGAAAGGAGACATACTTATGAATACAAATACAAAACTCCACCAAGCAGAAGATAATTCTTAAGAGAAATATTTATGTGACATACTGAATGATGCTGACAACTTCATTTCTCAATATCTGTGCATTTATAATATATGTTTCTTTGACCTACCTGTAGTGTGAGACTGTGCTATAATGAACAGAATATCTATGCATGTGGCAATGAAATATTCACTAAAGCAGTCAACACTGCTGAGATACAATCCAAGGTTAAGAAACATGTAACCTTGAGACTGAAAAAAGCAGAGTTAACCCAGAAAAGTATTTTTTGTCACCTAGTGAAATAAATTGAAAAATCCATAAATCTAAGGTTGCTGCTTGCAATTGTTGTTGAATAAATTATTATATTATTCTGTGACTTTCAAGCAGCCTAGTCTTCTACATTTTAACTAGGAATAAGGAAAAAAACCCAACAACTTCATTTACATCCACCACTGCATCATGTCAAAATACATTACAAAACACCATACTCGCATTTTAGAAAATTATTGTAGAGGCTATTGGGAAAAGAGATGGTTATGACCTCTCAAAATTCAGCAGATATCTTCAATGAAATAAAAAAGCCACATTATTGATCATAGTATTTTCTTCTAGTAGTGCATATAAAAACACAGTGCAGCATTTCTTAATGCTTATTTCACTTCCTTATTTCAAGCCAAAGGTTTGTGAAGTTAAGATTCTTCTACCCTCACATAGACATCCGAAAGTTTGGCATTTACCTCAAAACAGACTACCATAGATTTAATTTATAATCAATGGAGAGAAATACATCTCTTTATCAGGCAATTCACCTCATTGTCAGCAAAAGCAAGAATCGGTTTCCCCGGAATAGGCATCTTTGGCCATCCTAGTATCTCCATGCATTTGACAGATGGGATGCAGGATAGGTAGGACACCCATGCCCCTGTGGTATGCAGCTTGATAACCTAAATGCCAAAAGTGACAGTAGACACTTGCATTATGACAAGTGAGTCTTTCCCTGAGCATCCAATGTAGGAGTCACTCTTCGGGGGGGCTCTGTTCTATTCTCCTAGCTATAAAGGGAGCCTGGGATGATGACTTAAAGGCATATTTACAGCTTTTAGATATTTAAATTGGGTCCCACTTTTTATGCTAACATTCTTCCTACTAACAAGCCACATAATTCTTCACACACACAAAGAAATAGATCCACTCTGCTTTATATTTGTCGTCATCTTGTTGGCTTCAAGATAATTTATATAAAAAGAATCTACACAAAAGTAATTTCTGCAGGTGTCTTTCCAAAATGAGATGTACCACAGCAGAGATTAATTTGAGGGGAGGATGGGCTAAATATAGTGGTTCATGAGACTGTTGCACTACCTATTTTTAGATTTAGAAAAAAAGATGAAAGAGACAATAGATATTACGGGTAAAATTATTATCTTTAAACATTGCCTGTGGTTTTGTGGCCTTGGTGTCCAAGGTTGTCATACTGCCTAATATTGCCCAGCTAAAGGTAGTATTAATTTAGGTGCCTAGTTTAGGTTTATACAGCAAAAGGAGAGAGGATGATTTAGAGCAGGTGCCTCTATAAGATGCTCTGAATTGCCTTCTACAGAAGCCAAGTCCATGCTTTGACTCTAGACAGCCAAGAGGAGCAAGTTTCTCCTCTAAGGTACATAAGTCCCTTTTCATGACGAACACAGGTTTTACCTGCTCCTTTCTTTTGCCTTTTTTGTTTGCTCCTGAACAATGAGTTCTGAGTCTCCTGAGCAATGGAGTATAAATAAAGTAAATGTCTCTTTGTTGTTCCTCTAGAAGTGGTTTCTTTTTGTATAATTAATTATCACTGGAGTAGGGGCTCAAATCTAAGATGCCTACATCTGACATGGACACTTCATAATGTCAAGTTTTCTATTTGTTCCCCTGGCCCAGTGAACGCTTCTTTACTGGAAGTGTGAATGGGAGAAAGTAATAGATATGTTTCTCAGCCTTCTTCCTTTGGAATTACAAAACTGGAATTCAAGTGAGTTTTCTTATATCTTAGCCAGAGAAGAAAAACGTACTGGAGTCTCCACAGGCTGTTTTGCTTTATGCCTTACCTAATTACACTTTTTGTGACTTGCTACCAGGGAACAGGCTGGTACAACGATGATATGACTGGAGTGTGTACAGCTCCAGAGTCAGAAATTTACTTGTTAGGGGAAGTTAACTGGTGGAAAATTCGCTGCTTTAGATCAGACAGCAAATATTTAACAAGGCTCACAATGTGGGTCCTAAATGTGGAAGCCAATTTAGTGGTGGGTAGACACCTGCATATTGCTATGGGTCCAAAAATATATGACAGTATTTTGTGATAGATGGCAGATGGCTTTTTTTGTCATAAAGCACGCATGCGAGAGATGAGTACAAGGTACTTATTTATGAAGTACTTGTTTTGCTATACAGTTTCATAATGTAGTTAACATAAAATTATTTAAGATTATAACATTTCATTACAGGAATGATTATGCTAAGTTGGTTCTTTGATAGCATTTGCATTCCTTTAAGTGTCTGCATGGTGACAGCAACTGTAATGAAAATAGTGGGCTGGGGCTCTTTTTTTGTAAATAGGCTAGAACCAGCTGTCGGTTTTGGTATTATAGATGAACAGTGCTTCATAGAGCCAGCGGTAGATAATTTCTAGGCAGATTGTTTCTAAGTTATTCTTAGAAGAAGCATATGTGCTGCGTATCAATGCCAGGAAATCACTTGCAGCAAGTGTGTTGGTAGCAAAAAGATACTGCTATTAATTGGAGCTTACAAATTTGAACTACTCTTACGTTTTAGCTAGTGATATTACAAACACAGACTAATTTAAGTAGGAATGGGAATTTAGTCCAAAATAACATAGATTTCAGTGTTAAAATAACATTTCTGCAAAATGCCTTTACCAGGAAATTTTGTGGCATCAGCAAAAAATATACAAAGTTAATTACACTAATAGTTTTTGGGATATTGGTGAAAATTTCAGTGAAGTCGTTCAAGGGATGCTTTTGGATATTTTGGAATTGAGAATAGCTTAATTGCTTAAATTTCATCAAGTGGTACAGCTTAACAAATACAACTCCATATTTTCAAATGGATCACTTTTTTTCTCAAGGAATCTAGGGGTGGAAAAAAAAGAAGTCTTCAAAATTAGTAAGCACACACAAGCTAGCCAGTAGAAAATGTAACCACAGGGCCAGTATACTGAAAGTTTTCCATTTTGCCCCTTTGCTGTTTCTGTAAACTGATTCAGCTCAACAAAGCTGAATGAACACTAAATCTGCATTCTTCTAACTGTGAATGATGCACTACAATTATCCCTGCCTCTAAAATGTGATCCAGCTTCCTCTTACATTCTTAGAAGAAGTAGTACTCATAAGGACTATTTCCTTATTTTTCTCTAGACATTTGAAGAACTTTCTTCAGCAACACAAACAAAACAAAGTTGTAGGTTTCAGAGCAGGCTATTAATATGCTGAATCAAAGAAAGAGATCAAAGAAAATAAATAACTTTAAAAAATAAACCATGTATCTGTGTATATTTAGAAACAAAAATAATTAGAATGGCAAGATATGTTATCTGAAAACTGTTCTTTGGTGCAATAAAAAGGTTAACAGAAACTAAATATCTCCATTCTTGGAGAAGCTCAGAGGTGATACTTCAATACATGGGAAGCCATGGTCATGGGAAAAATTTGTCTGTTTGAATATTGCAAAATCAGTGGAGGAGAAAGAAGATTGCATAGTATAAAAAGTGCTTCTGATTTAAATCCAGAATTCTTTGGGTGGAAATTTCACAGACTTCTACAGTGGTATGTAGAAATCCTAGTGGATTAGATGATATCATGTAGGTTGTGAAGAAGGAGATGAAAAATGGGAAGCTAGTTTCAACCTGGCTAGCACAGCATGATAATATTACGCATATGGCCTATAATTGAAATGTTCTTTATTCTCTGAAATATTTGCAGTATCCTGCTGTGGAGGTGGGCTTATTTGCTGCTGCTGGTTGATGTTATTTCATTATGATTTAATTTGCTAATCTTCAGTCCTTCAGATTTGCATAACTGTATGTAGCACATAGTTTGTATGGATCTTATTCAGTACTGCCTAAGCTATACACTAGAACAGAGAGAAAACAATTTGGTTTCAAAGACTTCAGTCTTTAAGAGGTTTCAACATTTCAAGGCTTTTTTAATTACTTTGAACCTAATATACATTGTGGTCATAATTGGTCTGCAAACCGTCAATTTGCTTTGAGTGCTATTGATAAGTAATTTGGATAAAATAGATAACTGGTATCATGATAAAAGAACAGTAAACTATTTGTGTAGGCATCATGTTTTGTTTTCTTCTCTTTATTGTCACAATAGACATTGCTACATTTTGGTCAGAACATCTTATTTCTATTGCAATGTGACAAACAATAATACACAGATCAGTAGCTACGGTTCAGATTTTCAAAAGCTAGCTAGCAGGAAACACTTTCAGTTGCTTGGAAAGCTTTGTATCAAAACTTTGGAAAAGAAATCAAAGCTACCTTGGCTTTCTGTAAAAAATAGTAAATATTGTTACTATAGCTATGAAGTTGCTATATTTTCTAAAAAACTGAACAGGCATTCTAAATAATAATGTAAGAATTATTTTATATTGAAGAAAATCTATGATCCTCTTGCTTTAGCTGTCTCCTTTCATCTTTTAGACCAAGTATAGAAACTAATAAAAGCACATGTGAATCCTTGAATGAGCACTGGAAAATGCTAATTTGGCATCATTCAATTTCTTCTGCCAGAACCATAGAATAATAAAGTATTCAGTTAGGCATAGGATTTTTCTCTTTACGCATCTTCTTTATTCTATTTTTTACATTTCTATGGATAAATGATGTGAAAATAATATTTGCATGTTCTCATTTGAAACTACCAGAATTTATTTATTTTCCAAGTCACTGGTGGAATGTTCCTAAAGATGCTCTAAAGCATGATCAACTTAACTAGGTGGTTCTTGAGATACATTGTTAAAGACCTTTCACACCGAAAACTCTCTACTTTTTCTAGGCAGTTAGTTCCCATCCTTCTCATTTGGCCATTCAAAAGTTTTTCTAAACCTCCCATGCTTCACTTGAAGCCCACAGTTTTCCGCAGTCAATGTGGTCTTGGAAAGCTGTTTGTATTTTCCTGGCTCAGACAGCAGGATACAGGTGCCAAGAATGATGACACACATGCTCTTCACCTTCTTTTCTCCAAACTAACCAACTGCACTTCTTCTGACTCTTCTTCAACAGGAATATTTATTAGTCCTCCGAAAATTCTAATTCTTTTCCTCCAGACTAAGCAGCTGGTCCATATTTTTCTTGAAGGTAGTGTTCCAAATTGCATATAATGCTTCAGCTGAGTTCTGTTCAATATCCAATACACAGCTAAGCAGGGAAAGGATTTCACATATTTTAGAGGTCATATCCCAACTTCTACATCTATTCATGTTGTTCACCATTTCATTATAATATGGCACAGCTCAATTTTTCAGTTTTGTGATCTCCAGCCATTTCTTCTCTTTATGTTATTTATGTATTTTAATATTCCTGCCCAACTGTAGTATCTCCTATGAATGTGCTCTGAACTGCATCCTTTTTCCATTCCATTCTTTCAAATTTAACAAGCCTGTTTTGAAAGTAGTTTCGATTCTCCAACATGCTGGCTGTCCCTCCCAGTGTGGTATCATCAGTGAACTTAATGAGTAAGCTCTATCATCCAATTCTTTAATGATAATATTTAACAGAACAATAGAATGGACTCCTGAAAGATTCTCTCTATGCATCCTCCTCTCTTGACAGTGAGCTATTAATAATTACAGTCTGTGTACAGTTTTCTATTCTATAGTATTATAATTTAGACTGACTTTACCAGCCTATGAGAACTTCATGAGAGAGAATGTCTTTCTAAAGGAAAGATATATTACCTCTATTGTTTCTCCTCTGTCCATGAAAACTGCCATCCTGCTGTGGAAGGAAATTAGATTAGCTAGACATGATTTGTTGTTGGCAAATCCATTTTGGCTGATGTTTACTTCCTTGTTGCCTTGCAAGTCTTATGAAGAGCTGACATGATGATATGTCCAACTGTACAGAAAGAACTGAAGTTAACTCAGGTGGCTTGTAGTACATGGCTCCTCCTTTTTATCTTCTTTTGATGGAAGATTTTCCTTTCTCTGGTCTTTCAATACAACATTTCTTTCCCACAATATCTTTAATATGCCTCTCAATGGCTCTAAAATATAATTAGCCAGTCTTTAAGTACCTAATGATGCTGTTTGTCAGGATAATCAGGCCAGAAAATACACAACTTACCTATTTAGCTATTGAGCCTAGCCCCTGGACACACATAGACATATATATCTAGACACCTACTTTAAGGTGTTTAAGGTGTTGATGTATGATTCAACTTAAATGTAGGCATCTTATGGCATTATAGACATTGGAGGAACCCTTCCTGGCCTTCAGCTTCCACTCCAGGATATGCACCTCCTGGAGGACCTACATTATATCTTTTGGCCTCAAATATATAGCTAATTTACAATAGGGTAAAATGGTATTAACATCTATATTTAGGCAATGGAATTGTGTCTGTGCAGCCAAAGAAGTCCAGAAAATTATTCAGTCACACAAAGTTCATTGCAGGATGATTAGAATTGCTCTCCAGACTCCTCTGACTGTGTTGACTAGATCACCAATGACCACTGTGGGGACACCTACCCTCACAAAAAGACACTAGCTGTAGACACTTAGGGCTTGATTCAGTTGCCTAGACATAAGTATTTTGTACCAACTTATATGGCAAACAGCATCCTACCTGGCTTCCAGCTGGTAGTCTGGGAAGGCACAGGTAACCTTTAGCTCCTGTATCACACCTACTAGTTCAAATAGCACCAGATGTGTGTGTGATTTGGAAATTAATAGAGGCCTTAAATGTCAGTCTTAATCTAGAACTTAGACCACTTCTTGGAGCTGAACTGCTTTGCTCACCCTCATCTTCTATGTCACGTAGGGTAAGTTTGCTCCTGTTTAAGTGACTGGACCTTTTGTTACTGTAAAATACAGTTGCACTTAGAGCCCTGTTTCAGTCTTTTAGCTGTGACTCATTTTTCCTATTCATAAGCAGAAAAAAAACCTCAGGGGTTATATAGCATTTGTATAGGAACTACTCTTAATAAGTGATTATTCATATCGTCAGATAGGAGTTATTATCTAAGTCCTAGTTTTTATTGTTGTTAACCAAAGAAACCTTGGGAGTTGACGTGAATTCTAAAATGGAAGCATCTATGGTTAGCAATGGATAAAATGTCTGCAGTTTCCCCTGCTGAAATTCAGACCTCTCCTAAATGAGACAATTCTGAAAAGATTGATTGAAAGATGGTAATGGAAAATACGTAATTGTCATGAATCCAGTTACAGTCCTCTATGACAGACCAATCATCAGAACGAAGCTACAGTGAAATGCATGTAAGAATATTAACTAAAACACTTGGTAAGCAGGAGGCCAGCAACTTCTCAAACCTCTCATGGAAACATCTACTTCAATAAGTTTATTGCTTTTGTTTTCAAGTCTGTTTGGGACAGACTTTGTAATTTTGCTAAATGGCACAGCCAGGTAAATAATGGCCTACAGGACAATTCTGTCCACTACAGACCCGAGGGCCTGATGTGCAGGCTCAGCTCAAGAAGATCATGAGTATGACCTTAAAAGATCCCCTCCAACCTAAATAATTCTGCAAATCAGGGGGATGCTCTTGCTCATACTGGCCAAAACAAAAAAAATATTGTAGGCAGATAATGACCAAAGCAGCCATTGGATCAAGAGGTTTCATTCTCTAGCATCAAATTAGCTGCTTCTGCTTATTATTCTGTAGCCTAAAGTCATCCTAAAAAAAATGTCTCCCATCTCTGGAGAGTGAGTCATAAGTGTTAGACAATAATATTACCTCTTCTTCTCTCCATTTTTCCCTTTTTTTTCTACCAGAAGTTCTTTATTTCTACCCAAAGTAATGGTAGTTGCCTGTGTGCTTGAAGTGGTTTCAAGCTCTGAAGAGGTATGTGTTTCAGAGCTGTACAGACAGTATGTCTAAGAGACAGAGACAGGGCTTTAGACACACACCCTCTTCAGCCTGCCTTAGGAACTCTCTTCGCTCAACCTCTTGACGCATGTAGGTGTCTGAGTCAATGTTATTTTATGTGTGTGAGTACAGAATATTTTCTGCTGGATGGCATATCAAATGTGTGAATATGTTTGGAAATGTTGCATCATTCTCTAGAGGCTGCTGAAAACAAAACATGAGGCATAGGAGCATAGTTGGTATTCCTTGATCATGAACTTAGGAAACTGAAGTGGTAGAATCCTTTCAGTGTGGTTGATCTCTCACTTCCTGTGCTGGATGGAGCATTTATTACTGAAAGAATGTAATTCTAAGGTAAGTCTCTACATTTTTCAACCTGAACAAGGATTTACAGATTTCGTCTGCTATTACCAGAAGCCAGGACAAAAGCTACAGTAATTTGTAACTTGCTGGGCAAGCTTAATGTAGTCCATAAGATCAGGAAATTATAAGTAGCTCTCAGATCTCTTCTATTCCAGCTCTCCCAGATTCTGAGTGCAGTTTCACGTTAAATTAAAAGAGAATTGTTTTAAAGTGCCAGATCTGAAGCATCTTGGTTCTGTGTTTCTTACCTTTCCCAGAAGCTTGGGTGGTTGAAATAGTTTTCAATTTGCTGCACCAAGGGAACACTGTGGCTGAGTAAATTTTCTCTAATCCAAGTGGAAGTACTAAAAAGGCAGTCTTGATTTTTAAAGCCGCGGTAACTCAATTCTAAGTGCTTTAAAATTCAGGCCACTTAAAGACAAAGTACCAAATCTCCTAGACACTCTTCCCTCCTTCTTTCTCCCCTTCATCTCTTTCCCATTCATCATCACTCCTGAACTAGATAAAAGTTTAAACAGTCCATCAAAATGGTTTTGTCTGTTTTTCTGTTAGTTTCTAAATCATGCCTTTTTTTCCCCAGAAGGAATGCTTGGATTCATGCCATCTGAACTTCAGAATCTTTTGCCTCAATTAAAACAAAAAAACCCCCAACATCTGCTCAAAACCTGGTTCTATTCCTCTGTTTTCAATCAGAACTTTTACTCATGCCTGAGAGTTTAAAGCTAAATTATGGGCTTTAAAACATATACCTTTACTGAGCTTATACTGAGTTCAGAACTTTGGAAAAAGGCATAACTGGAGTTACACTGAAGAGAATAAGCTAATGTACAGCCTTAATTACTTGAGGAATGAGAATAGCAGCAAATTTTGAGTGACATTATATGAATTTCAACAAAGAAAATACCTTTTACTGAATGTGACTTACATTGACAACATTGTCTGCTTTTGTGTTTAGCATTTTTAAACAGGACTCTCATGTTTTTTCATGTTTAAAATTTTTTCTATTTTTTTTATGAAAAGCATTCTGGAAATGTTTTGTATAAGCCTTTTCAGCCTGAAGTTCTATCATACAATGACTCACAAGTTGTATATCAGGGCCTATCCTGTTTACAGGTTTGACTTTGGCTGAAATCCAGGGAAACCAATAAAGGAACAGCAATCATAACTCTTGGAGAATTAGCTATAAATAATAATAATAGGGGTAAACAATAAAGAAAATTGGAAGGTTTTCTTACTAGATTTATTAATGGTTCTCAGCGGATACATATCTATGCCTAGTATCTTCTAGTGGTATCTTGACACTTTATACCCCACATGTTGGTCCCCTAGAGTTACAGAGCAAAACACCTGTTGACTTGAAGAAAATGGGGATCATGCCTTTGTAGTAGCACCTTGGAGAGTTTTTATTCCTTATTATGAGTAATGTGTCAGATGGAGACATCGCATACAAACTTTGTGCTCACAGATTCCTTTCTGAGGCAGATTTACCAGTTTGCATCCAAAGACACTGTAGGTTTCTCCCGTTGGAAGTAGGAGTACACGTATCTTGGCTGTGATCAAATGTCTCATAACTGCAGAGACAAGAGTAAGATTTGTGATGATGAGTGCAATTAAATTTGGCAGCATCTGTTAACAAATTTGTATCAAATTGTATGTACAAATGCCTGCAATGGGACTCTGCAGCTTCTGCTTTTTCTTCTTTCTGTGTGTTTATGCTTTTTTATTAGGTGTTTATTATGATCACCTTTTGTTTTCTGGCTGCCCTGCTTTATGGCTAAAAACTTACAACAGAATGAGGTAAAGGACATTGAAAGGAGCCAGACAATCTATAGGCAACCCTAAAAGCATTTCTTCCTATTAGTTAACTAATGAAAACTTCTATTTTGAGGTAACCCCATCCATGCGTTTACCAGCCTGGGAAATGCATTTACTAGTTTTTCTGTGTTAACCAGCTGGCATTTTAGAAAGCTTGCAAAATTTCCTTTTGGTGTATGTCTATCTACTACTGCAGGCAGATATTACTTGCATTTCCAGACTGAAGAGGCAATAAGGGTCCTCTCAGCACATGAAGAAATGTAGTTCCAAAGGAGGAAAAAAGGGTTGACATTCATAAAATGTGATATTTTGCAGCAAATGAGAAGTCTTGCACCTAGGATAGAGTAACCCCATGCAGCAGTACAAACTGGGGGTTGACTGGCCTGAAAGCACGTTTGTCAAAAGAAAAAAAAAAACAAACAAGCAAACAAAAACATCAACCTGGGAGGACTCAGTCAACAGCTAATTGAACACAAGCCAGTGATGTGTCTCCACTCAGGCAAAATGTTTTTTCCCCTCCCTCTCTGTCTGGCACTTCTGTGGTCCGTGTCATTTCTCCCCCACATAACAAAAATGACATGGACACACAGGAGCATGGCCAGGGAAGGCTTCCAAGATGGTAAGGGCCTGAAGCCCACAATGTATCAGGAGAGACTGAGAGAACTGTGTTAGTTCAGACTGGAAAAGAGAAGAACCTGCTTAATATGACAGTGAAAAGAAGGAGAAGCTGAAATCTCTTTAAGAGGCACACAGTGACAGGATGTGAGGCAACAGTCATAAGCTGCAATGTGGGAAATTCTTATCTGAATTTGATAGAAGGGGCACATTTTTTACCATGCAAATGTTCAAACACTGGAACAGGTCACCAGAGAGCTGTGGGATCTCCATCCTTGGAACCCTATGCATACACCTCAGGTACTTTTCAGCATTATAGATGTCACTAGATTATTCAGGAAACTGAACTGTCTCTCATGTGTCTACCTTCATAATACAGCAACCATGGTGCCTTTAGCAGTACCATGTGCACTCACTGACCATGATCCCATTGTGTTTGGCTCTTTGCAAAAGCCATCCCAAACAGGTTAAGCAGGAATGAGTATATTCCTGCTGAAACAAATGTCTCACTTACTGTGAGTGTATTGGCAAACAAATCTTGGGAGAGATTCTGAAAAAATTAGAGCTGCTTTGAGATATATATTGAGACTGCCTCAGGGGGCAGCATGAGCAGTGATATTTCTTGTTTAAAAAGTTTAAGGTGGATTTATTATAATTATCAGTCAGAGAGTGAATTCACAGGAAGAGTTAGCAGTAGAGATACGCTGAGATAAATCTTAAAAGTGAAGCCGGGTGTGCTGGTGTTCAATTTCACAAAGATGGGGGAACCAACAGAGAAATAGAAAGGGAAGTAATATGTAACTGTACCTCCTCTCCAAGGTCTCAAAGGCCTGGTACTATTTGTAGTGCTCTTCAAAATTTACATGAATCCATTGAAAGTGACATATGCTTCACTCAGCTGCCAAACATACGCTCCTGACAGTCACATATTTTTCCCATTCTCAACAACTGCAATTACTGTCCTTCCTGAATGTATGAAAATGTTCAGGAAATAAGTCGAGGGAAGAATCTAGACAAGACTATAAAGGTACTGTTGAAAAAAAAGGGAAACACTTAGAGTTAGCCAAGATTCTGGATAATTGGGTGGAAGTTTTGGCCAACTTAATGGGTAATTAGCACTTGGAAGAGCATCAGTTGTGCAAGTGTTTTCATTTCAGCTTGCTTAGAAGCTTCATTATTTCTTCCTTGACAAGATTTAACTACAGAGATATGCACATGGATATGTGTTAGAACATGGTAAGCATGTAAGATTTTTGTATTAAAGGATCATGCCTCCCCTGTATGCCTAACACTTATCAAAGGGGAAGGAAAAGTTTGTGCTGCCCAGACTCAATTACTCCCTTCTCTAGTGTAAATGTAAAGACAGGAGCAACCTGGAAATTACTGATTTGGCAATTCTGTTAGGTACTAATATAGAAAACTTTACCACCTTATTAAATGAGAATAAGTGACATGTGAGATCCTTTGGCCATGCATGAGGCAGGGTAGATAACTGCAACTCTTTGAGAAACATCTTAAAATATTGTGTGAAAATGTATCAAAGCTACTGCTGAAGCAATATTTTTCATGCACATGGGCTATTTGAAAACACTTCCCAGCTTTTCCATACACGACCTACTTGTCGAAGCTTGTTCTATTAAAATGGCTGCATTAACAAAAATCTATATGGCACCATCCTGCCAGATAGCACAGAGACAAAAAACTTGGTCAATTTTTCTAACAAAAAGTGAGAGACAAGTTATTATGAAAGATTTTCCAAGATCTATATGGTATTTATCAATGATGTCACTATAATAATTTCAGGATGTCAAGGATCCATTACAATCTGAATAACATATTGTACTCTGCTGGAAATATTTTAAGTAACCTCGAATTATTCATATACAGTCTATTATTAACAAAGTAAATAAAAAAATCCCATAATTCAACCCAAACAAAGCAATAAAACACAGCTACCTGAAGGAAAGTACTTCGGTGCATATGTACTGGTACTCAGTCCTTCCAAATTTCAAGACAAGTATTGGATTGACCCTATCTTTTCCTTCTGCTCCTGAGTAAAATAAGTGGAAACAGCTTAGAGGAAGGAAATCTTTACAAGACTGGCAGTTCTTAGTTTGATCTCTCAGGGTAGGAAACAGGCTGCAAGTAGAAAACATGCTGGTAGAAGCTGTGAAAACAGGAATATGAAAATGATGTTTCAATAACAGGCAGTGTATTGAGATTTGTGTTTTGTTCAGCACCTATTCCTGTCAAAAAGATTGTGCTTTGTGCTTCAGTCTTCGTGAACCAGGTAGCAGGTTCAGGAGAGCTATTACGAAAAACACAGAAATTACTTAGAGCTCATTCAGTATATAATGACAATAATCTAAATACATAAGTATAAATGCAGATCCAGATGCTTTTACATGGGCAGAACTAGAAATTAACTCAGCGTGAAAGGGTGATAGGAGGTTAAATCACTTCCCACACCCTCTCTCTATTTCTTCTTAGAAGGACAGTTTGTGGGGATGGGAACTACCAGGAATCCTGTCCTGTCTACAGACCAGGACACTTCTGAACATGGATTTCAGAGACAGAAACACCTCTTTACCTAAAGCTGCTTTTCCATCAAAATGCTGATTTATAGAGACCAATATTTTGTGAAGAGGGTTCTAATTCAAGAAGTCTCAGCCAGAACACAGACAGTCATTTGAAGGAACATGGACCATCAAGAAGGTTTCTATTCAAAACCTGTGCTCAGCAGGTGCTGCAGTTCGAAGCAGCTCACCCTGGATGGATGTTTGTCAGAGACATCTGGGAGCTCCATCTCTTGCCAAATCTAACTGCTGGCTCTCTATTCAGTAGCCGGTGACTGCTGTCTGTGCAATGGGGCTGTCCCCCATGTAAGCTTCAGAGTGTTACTCAGTAGCCTGCCAGAGAGACTTGCAGGAGGATGAGAAGATGAGTGGGACTGGGATCTGTTGAGCTTTAGTTTGACATATTTTCAGAGCTGTTCCTTTCAGTAAAGAAGTCACTAAAGACATCTCAACCAGTAATCCAGAGAAGAAAGAACCTACATGGTCATTTACAGCTTGATTTCAGCTTTTATAAAGGGGTCTTTTTCTTCTGCCCCTTCACTGGGAAGTAGCTGACATCTTGGTGTTCAGGGGAGTAGAAGATGCAGTTAATGCAAGGTTTTCTAAGGGGAATCCCCATGCAAGAGGAAAACAACAATGGCAAGAAAGTTTGACATCCTCCTTCATTCACATGAAAAGAATGTTTCCCGTTCATTAGGAGCTGAGGTTATATTTATTTATATGGCCTCCATTATTATAGTGTCTGAGCAGCTCTTAATCACTAACAGTTTTCTCTTCAGAGCCCTCCAGAGAGTTGTTACCTTCATTTAAGAGATTAAGACCAAAGTGCGAATGAGGGTAGCAGTAATTTTCATGGCATCGATATTGCTGTTTCCCTTCCAGAGGGAAATAGAACAATGACCTTCCCTCTCCTGGTGCCACGAGTTTTGGAAAGCCTTTCTATGTGATGGCTTCTGCCTCCTCCAGTATGGGTTCTAAGGGCAAGTCCTTCTGTTGTGCCCAACAAATCCATCTGTAAGCCCCATGACATACACAAACACAGCAACACGCTGCTTCTCAGCTTCTTCATCTTTCAACACCAGCTGGAGCAGACCCTCATCCTCATGAGGCCTCATCACCTAGTACAGGGTATTGAGGGTCTTACATTGCATTGTGAATTTTGAGGGAGTCAAAAGAGCGGATCTTCATATAATTAACATGGCTGCTATTGCTCTGCCTTGAGCTTCATTCATAGAAAAGAACCATAGAATCACAGAATCACAGAACCTTAGGGGTTAGAAGGGACCTATAGAGACCACCGAGTCCAACCCCCCTGCCAAAGCAGGATCACCTAGGGCAGGCCACACAGGAATGCATCTAGGCGGGTTTTGGAAGTCTCCAGAAAAGGAGACTCTGCGACCTCTCTGGGCAGCCTGTTCCAGTGCTCTGTCACCCTCACAGTAAACAAGTTTCTCCTCATGTTGAGGTGGAATTTCCTATGTACTATCTTATACCCATTATTCCTTGTCCTATTACTGGGCACTACGGAAAAGATACTGGCCCCTTCTACTTGACACTCCTCCCTCAGATATTTATAGACATTAATAAGATCCTCTCTCAGCCTTCCTCTTTCCAGTAGATCCCTGTCTCTCTTGAATTGGGGAGCCCAAAACTGGATACAGTATTTCAGGTGTGGTGAGACCAGGGCAGAGTAGAGGGGGAGAACAACCCCCCTAGACCTGCTGGACACAGTTTTCTTAATGCACCCCAGGATACCGTTGGCCCTCTTGGCCACAAGGGCACACTGCTGCCCCATGGATAACTTACTATCCACCAGGACTCCAAGGTCTTTCTCCACGGAGCTTCCTGCCAGCAGGACGACTCCTAATCTGTACTGATACCTGGTGTTTTTCCTCCCCAGATGCAGGACTCTAGACTTGTCCTGATTACACTTCATGAGGTTCACCTTTGCCCAGCTCTCTAGCCTGTCTAGGTCTTGTTGTGTAGCAGCACATCCTTCTGTGATGTCAGCCACCCCTCCCAGTTTTGTATCATGAGTGAACTTGCTGAAGGTACACTCTGTCCTCTCATCCAGGTCATTCGTGAAGATATTGAACAAAACTGGTTCCAGTACTTATCCCTGGGGAACACAACCAGACACAGGCCTCCAACTTGACACTGTGCCACTGATCACAAACCTCTGAACTCTGTTGTTGAGCCAGTTTTCAATCCACCTCACAGTCCAATCATCTACCCCACATTTATTGAGTTTTCCTACAAGGATATTACAGGGGACAGTACCAAAAGCCTTACTGAAGTCAAGGTATATGACATCCACTGCTTTCCCTTCATCTACACATTTGGTCATGTCTTCATAGAAGGATATCAGAATAGTCAAGCAAGATTTTCCCTTCATAAATCTATGTTGGATACTCCTGATTACCATCTTTTCTTCCATGTGGTTAGAGATGGCCTCCAGAATGAGCTGCTCCAATACCTTTCCAGGGATGGAGGTGAGGCTGACTGGCCCATAGTTTCCTGGGTCTTCCTTCTTGCCCTTTTTGAAGACTGGAGTGACATTGGCTTTCTTGCAGTCGTCAGGCACATCTCCTGTTCTCCATGATTTGTCAAAAATGATGGAAAGCAGCTCAGCAACAGCATCAGCCAGCTCTCTCAGCACACGTGGATGTACCCCATTCGGGCACATGGATCTGTGTGTTTTCAGTTTATCCAAGCGATCTCTTACCCAATCCTCACTGACCAGTGGAGTGTCTTCCTCCCTCCAGTTTTGCTCCCTTACTTCCAGTGACTGGGATTCTTGAGGGTTGGTCTTAGGAGCAAAGACTGAAGCAAAGAAGGCATTCAGCAATTCTGCCATCTCTGCATTCTCTGTTACCATATCTCCCATCTCATTTAGCAATGAACCCACTTTTTCCCTACTCTTCCTTTTCTCATTGATACACTTGAAAATGTTATTCTTCTCTTTCACCTCCAAGTGCTACTGTTTTTTTTTTTTCTTAATTTGGAAATGAACTTCAGGTACAGGTAACGACTGTGTTTTGGAATATATCACAGTGACTAAGCAGCTTTGCTGGGAGCCTGAAAGAGGTTCTGTGGAATTTCTAAATTACTTTATGAAAAAATTAAAATAAACTCTGTCTGCTTTTCTCCTTTCTTTCCTTCTTGCCATAACAAATGCCACAGGACTTACTGCAGCTAACTATGGAAATGAGCTAAACCTGGAAGCAACACTGAGCTATGCTCTTCTCCTCAGCTCACTCCTCTTTCTGCTCCTCCTTATGTAAATTTTAAATGTACTTAGGAATACTCATTAGCACATATTAAGATTTGTTTCAACCAGACGGAGACAAAAGAAGATGAGAAAAACAGATTAAAGGATACAAGAAAATTGAAGAAGAAAACTAAGGAGAGAAAAGCCTGGAAAAAGAAAAGGACACAGAAATTATGTATATTTGTGGTGTCATTTTCATGAAAAATGCCAACATACTTCTCAAGTTAAAAATTCACACACCTATTGCAGTGACTATAAGATATAGTTCAGATCAATTTGCACAGTAACAAACTTACTGAAGTGCCATGAGATCTTTAGCTGACTTCAGGTATTTATTTACAGCACTGTATTTCCTAACTGTTCACACAGTGTTAACAATACTTAGACTTTAAGGCCCTATTCAGTCATTCGTTGTTTACTCAGCAAACTTCATGGTTTTCCATGGTTTTCTAGATCAGGATCCTTAAGACCAAACTACTTCACTGTTCCTTCTGTCTTGTTCACAAGGTAACTCAGGGCTCTGTTGAGAGTTGGCAGAACAGGGAAACATACTCCAAAGGACATCAAGCTCTACAACCACCCCTGGTGTGTCTCTCCTACCAACACAGTCTGGAAATCTTGAATGAGGGAACCCTCTGACAGCACCCTGAGTCCTTGTAAGCACCTACAGAAAGGCTGCCCTCAAAATTCAATTCAGGGCCCTGATACTACTGGATGCAACTTTCTGTAACAACCTTGTGGCATCATCAAGGTGCCCGCTAGCACTGGAGAGTACCCTACATGATTCTCAGTGTGGGTAGATAAAAAGTAGATGTAACTAAAACAAAAGCCAGCAATTTCCATAAGAGTAGCAGGTCAAGGGGTTTCAGCTGCTTCTATTCAGTCCAATCAAATAACCAACCAACCAACCAATCATCCACTGGTGACTTTGAGACAGCAGTAGCCATCTACAACACATTTCACCAGTGGGCATCATCTTTCTTGTGTATACCTGATCAGCCAAATGGATCAAAAAAAAAAAAAAAAAAAAACAAACCAAAAAACCCCAAAATGATTTAAAATCGAAGGACTTACTTTCCATTACCTATGACCCTATGAAGGCAAATTAAAAATAGCAAGAGAACAAAGCCCAGAAATTTACCTAAAATCACAAAGCTGAATGGTAACATACCTGAGCACAGGACTGGATTCTGTCTACTCTTTAGTTAGTGAGTTTTCCAAAAGAACTTGCCATTTCTGAAAAACTACCACAGAGGGCCTGACAGCATCAAATTACTAAGACTTCAGAGTATTATTGTTCCTTTCAGAATCAGAGACTTAGCAGGAAAGAAGTTACAGAAAATCAGTTAAAAAGTGAAAATTACAAAAAAAAATAATAAAAAGAAAATGGAAATTTTGGAAAAGAAATAGCAAAGGACCATGATAAACAATTAAGTGTGAAGGATCAAGAAACAGAAAGATAAGCTTAATAAATGAGTGAACATGGAGAAATAAAGGAAAAGAATGTAAAAGAGATAAAACAGGTGTAGGAAGAAAGGAGCAGAAGAAAATGAGAGAAGCAGAAAGGAAAGTTGGAGGTTTGTCAGGTATAGAATTCTACTCATATACAATGAAATATTTTCAGACAGAATCATTATTTTACAGAAGACAATTTTTGTTCTTAAAAAGGCTTTTTCTGAAGTAACTTCGACTGGAGAAGAATCCATATTCTGGAGAGTCTGATGGACATTGACAATGGAATATTTTAATATCAGCTAATGGTTGATCTTTTGAATCTGTTCAGATGTTGCTTTTCTAACCTTATTTTTAAACTACTGCTGTCCTGCATATTCTAATATTTCTCCTAACTCATTTGACCAATCTTAATGTGCAAATACACTCACATCCAATAGTTTTGCAGAGCTGAGTGGAATGTTATCCATTACAGGTCATTTGCAATCTCATGACAGAACACAACTGGGATTGCACTAAGTGTAAAACGATCAGAAATCTTGGGAAAATTGTTGATAAATGTACATCTTATTGACAGAATTTGCCACATACATTCATCTTACTTTTAACTATGATACGTTTCACCTTTGCAGTCTTATTTGTGCTATTTAAAACTGCAAAGTCGTGTGGCAATAAAATAATAATAATTTGTTATTGCATTTTAAAATTACAAATGTGTGTATTAGCATTGAAGTTTATATATCTGGATTCAGCTTGGTAACTATCATGAAATTATTTTTTTACTGGACACTTTGAAAAATTCTTCTCCATACTGTCAATGTTTTTGCATAATATGCTAATCAAAGATTACAGTTATTCTGTGACCCCACTCCTTATTCAACAAATCGCCATCTTAAATTAAGTTGGTTTTTGCTTGGTTTTGGTTTGATATTTGGTTCGGGGGTTTTTTGCCACAAGGACATCACAATAGATCAGTAAAATATTCCTAAGTACTGATTGGTGTTATTTCAGATAGCCTTTGTACATAATAGATGGCACCATTCCAGAACCATTTAACCACATTGTAGCTGATTTTCACATGATTTGAAAGCCATATCACAATGCTTTTCTCTTTATTGAGGAGCTAGCTGATGTGATCGTGTCTTAAATTTTTTTAGGACTCCTCTGAATGAGACAGTCTCTTATATCAGTGAAAGCAATTTACTTTTTGGCAGTATAATTCTGAGGTTTTTTCATATTTAAAGTTAATTGTATTTTGGATTGTTATTTTTATAGATATGCCACTTTTTCTCCAGTTAAGAAGCAGGAATAGTTGCTGATAACTTTAAATACAACGTTGATCCTAGTTCTGAATAGTCTTCATTAGAGGAATGATAAAGAGGACATCCATCATGCTGTTATACCTCTCATCAATTTTAAAAGCAAATATGGTTCATTGCAGCTTTAAACATAACAAAATACCATAGTCTGTGTAAGCTTTATTGTGTTGTACTGATTTATTCCAATTCTTCAATCTCACTGTTTTTTCATCTACTTCTAGTGAGGTGACCAGCTCTTAGCTATATGTAAGACTAGAACAAAGATGGAAGATGCAGGATGGCAGTGTCAGCCAGGTATTTTTTTCTGTACCATAATACCTAAAGATTGATTACAATATGAGAATAAATTGATATGGAATTCTATAGATATTTGGATTTAGCATATTGAGAATAACTTACAGTGAAGGTGGTAGTCACCGATGGGTATCCTGAGCCAGATCAAAGCTCCAGTCTCCAAGAAAAAAAGTGTGATTTTTGTTTTGAAATATGTGTTATATTTGCATATCCCTCTTCAGGTAAATGATTTAACTTTTCATCCCTCTGGTAGTTAGAAGTAGGACTATTCAAATTTCAATGCTTAATTGAATGACAGATATAAATTTTGCAGGCAAATATATCCACAAATGCAAGTCTCACCCTTTTGGAAATTTACCTCTTCATTTCCACTTTTTCCACTACAGAATGTCGTGAGTCAGGCTTGTGCTGTCAATGCTTGGGAATTATCCATTGGCCACTAACAAGATGTCTCATTAAAAACAGACAGCAACAAATAATCATCATGGCCCTAATTCAGAGGGACCTTTATACTGAAGAAACAGCTTTTCTTCTTCTAACTAATCACTTCTGCACGTCCTGCAGTCCTACTCATGCACTGGTCCCAAAGCCAATGTAAGAGCACCATTAGATTTTGCCTTCGACCTTCTGTGGCATATGGAAACTCGCTGAGAATCACTACTGCTGTTAGCAAAGCTTTGTCATGTCTACACAGTGCCTGCTCATTGGTCTTCCTCATCATCTGGAGTGTTGTCTCTACCATACTCAGCATTATTCCGGACAGATTTCCCTTCCCATTCATTACATGAATACACACTGTACAAGACCCCCTTGTGTGCCTGTAACTTGCCCTGAAGGCTAAATTCTTGCAAGGTGACTGACACGATCATTTTATAGGAGAGAAGAGGAAGCAGTGACAGGTATCATTTAGCTACAGGGTGACTATGGAAAAGGTCATGTATACAGCAGTGGAAAGAAGCCCTATTGTCTTCATTATTTCAATGTAGCTGTGTTGAATTGTAATCACTGTGTGATAACTCTGGAATTTATTCTAATTGATTCTGCATAACCAGAACAATGTCTCATTGTGTTGTGTAACACTCCACAAAGAAAGACCATGAAATAAAATAGTACTTTAGTCAGCAGTGTCCTGCATGATAAGAGTTCTCCTATGAGAGGCATTGTCCAATCCTTTTTTTCAGTCTTTCATTTATTACTATTCTGTTATGACAGTAACAGAGATGTTGCTTTTCCAATTCATTATCATTGTTGTTTCTCAACATCTCCCAAATGAAACCATGGTCAGATAGAGCACTATGCTTCCATTTTCCTGATAATCTCTTTCTCCAAGGAAACTGATAGGTTTGAAATTTATGTTGATAATGAAGGTACTATTTGTCTACAGCTATCCCAGTAAGTCTTTCTTCCTCTTTTTTTTTTTTCCTTTTCTCTTTTTCTGATCTTTTTTTCCTTTTTTTTTTTTTTTCCAGCACAACAGCCTTTGTGCTTTTCAGGTCACTGAAAATGGGACAGAATGCTCTGAGCTATGTGCCCTACTGAGTGGAACTGTTTTGTTCACATGCATTGATGTTCCCTTTGTAAAGAAATAAAAAATGCAATCAGGAAAATGCAGAAGTGAATGTTTTTATTCTATGCTCTAAGTTTAACAAAACAAACACATTACGGACCTCCTCTGCATTTGAAATATTTCACAGATGTGGTCAGGTGCTGATAGTTCCGTTTTGCTATGGCGTTTAATCATTTTTATTGCATTACAAGATTAATGTTTATATGAAGCTGTTCTATTTGTACAATGACACTTTAATGTAGTAGTATTGTCCAAAGAAAAATAATTTCTTTATGGATATTTCACTGCATATACAACCTTTTTTTTCTTGTATTATTATAACATTTCTAATATTAAACAAAAAAACTGAAAAGCTTCATAAAACCATGTAACAAACACTGAAATAATCAGAATAATTGCAAAATCTGTATTATTTTAAAGAATCTCAAGAAGCAACATATGCTTTGCACAGAAATGCAGTGAATGTTGTCTGGCCTGAGGTGCAATACAGAAGAAAAGCTGAGATGAGGGAAATCTTTGCTACAAAGAGATGGAAAAAAGGGAAGTGTCTTGCTGTAAAAAAGAATAGGAACAGGGAGCTCGCCCTGTCTTGGGTGTAACTTACTCGTTTTTCATATCTGTTATTTTGTGAGATGGGTATCCCAAGACTGATGGATTCTAGTGCAGAAGAGAAACAGAAAAGGCAAAGATTCAAATATGTCAACACAATTCACTTACAGTAATCATTTTGGGAAGGGAACAAGATTTGAAACTATGGCTGGGTAATCATAATCATAGAAATGTATAGAACCCTTCCTTATGTCTATAGAACAGCAAACTGTTAAAAACATTTAGTCTTCATCTCTAACAAACTGAAAAATTCAGTGAACAGATTCCCTTTTCCTGGGGCATCACAGTATTTACAGCTGTGGCAAAAATTTTGGAATATACTTACAGATTTTTTTTCTCTTGAGTATCTTTTCACAATTTCAGTAGAGGAATTGATGTTGAATATCCATTCAGAATCATCCATATAACGTCTGACAAAACTTCCTTCATGAACATGAAAGCAGCATGCATATACATCTATATCTATGTACACACAATTACATACACAGAGACATAATTCAAGATTGTTCTACACTTAGGGCAGTTATATTGTTCAAAGTGACTGTTGATTTTGAATGCCTTTATCTGTATTACTGAAGTGTCTAGTGGGGGACAATCTTCATAATGTAAGCAAGTGTAGGTAATTTTCCAAAAAATCTTAATTTTTAATCTTAGTACTCAAAAACTAAACCATTGTATAAACTTGATTTTTTTGTGAATATAGGTCAATGATTCATAACATCCTGGATGCTTTACTTGTTTTCTTCTTCTGCCCACCAGTGTGCTGTTGGAAACAAAAAAACTAGATCCACTGTAGGAAAACTCAGTTATGCAGACTATTACTAGGACTGATTAAAACAACCCAGCTCTGTGTCCTGTATCACAGAATGAGGCATGATCCCAGCTTTCCAAAGTACCATACACTTTGACTCAATCCAGCCCGGTGTGTCTGCATGGGTTCATTTTCAGGGACTGGTCCCTCCTTTAAGTGCTTTACTGGAGCAGTACCAGAGTGTTTAGTACTTGGCAGTATTGAGACATGTACTGTTCACCACCTCTCTGGTTCCCTTGACTTTGGAGCATGTTTTCAATTATGGTTCAGAGGCAGACTGCCACCTTCTGAAGCACTGACGTCAGTGCCTCTAGAATCTCAATTTTTTGGAAGCTTCCAAGCAATTATAAACCAGGCCTTGAGCCTATTAAGCATAGGAAACAAGACCGGATCTCAGGCTCAGGTAGTGCCTCTGGTGGGTTCCAGAAGTACATATTCTTAAGTAAATAGATGCATGTGAGCGGTGTGTCAGGGGAACTTTATCAAGTCGGAATACTGAAATGTAGCAAAACAAGAAAGTAATCAGATGTTATTAATTATCCTGGACTATCTTCTGCAGATGGTATACTTTATCCTCTGCTGGGAATCTTTGATGTTTAACCTGAGTTTTAGGACAAACTGCCTAACCTCAAGTTTTAATTCTAGGCACGCTTCAGTTTCTAGAGTTCTCCCCAGGCACTTCAATGCAGAATCTCTTTGATTCACTGCAAAATGAAGTTTGACATATCTTATTATGAAGAAATACTTCATTTGAAAATGTACAGACTAGCTCTAGGAGAACAACAGCAAACTCAGAAAACCTTGTCAATGGTGCAGCCTTTCTACAGATGCAACTGACAAAACTGAAATAATATTTCCCATTAACAATGAAGTTTGCAAATATCTGTGAGTGGAATCTGTGAATGTACTCTTGCTGTAAGACAGTTAGCCAGAAAATGTTGAGAATTTAGAAATTTGCTATGCTGTCCTGAGAGCACTTACAGAGAATTCAGTTAATAACACTCTCACCTCTCTTTCTTGCTGTGGGAGAATTCCAGGAATGCTTAGGAAAGAAACACACAGATCTTACTCTCACTCCCAAGGCGTAATTTCCATCTTCAACTTTTTTCCATTTAAAAAAAAAATCTACCTCACCATTTATGGCTAAAAAAGACTGTAGTTTGCAAATCTCACTGTTTTATTGTAAGCCATGACTGACAGGTTGTGAAAAAGCATGTTTTCAACAGCCAGACACTGGGAAGGACTTGCTAGCAGTATAAAAAAACTGGTCTGACCAGATGCTGCATTTCTGTAATAAAGAGGGCATAAAAGAGAGTCAGCACTAGAAATAGAAACATTTTTCAGAAACTTTTTCCTTTGTCATCCTTTTGTTTTCTTTGGGTGCATTTTTTGTAGTCTACATAATAATCCAGATACAAGAATAGACTCAAATTTTCTCTTATTCCCACAAAGAACTCTACAAATAATTCTTGATACCATCAAAAATGTTGTCCTATGTGGTGGAGGGGGATGACACATGTTTATACACTTTTGAATGGGCATGGCTTAAAATGCAAATTTTACTTGACTGAATGCTCAGAAAGAAGGCGGTAGTTTCATTGCAATATTCCTTTTAATGGTTCGTTGTGGGAGATGAGATGCACTTCACTGTGCAGGCCATAGTGTCTCATAGTGTGGTTAGGGTGAGTACAAGGAAAGGCAAGCAACACTGCTCCTCTCAGACACTGTGTATGTGTACAGCCTAGCAGATGTGATGACGGCACTGTGTCACTAGTGGCCTGACCACAACCCAGTGCTCCACTTAGATGGCAGTCCATTAATCAACTTACCTGCCTAATTGGACAGAAATATTTTTGCATGCTTTTCCAGCTCCACCACAAACAGCGAAAATCTAGATTTTTAAAATTATGTGCAGCTGCCTTAACAATCCATGGCAATATAGCATTTCTTTCCTTTTTCTCACTCACTTTCATGCATTTAAATGAGGATGTAAGGGTATGCAGACACAAAGAGCTGTCAGTTACCTCATGTTCTAACTTCTTGGCAATAAATTCATTCAGAAATACAGCTTCCTGCATGTAACAGTAACTTTGAAAGAAATATAAAAAAGCCTCTTTTAAATCATGGCATCTCCTTCAGAGCTGTGATGAAGTAGGATACCTAATGACTTTATTGGCTGTATGAAAACAGATAGAGAAAGTGTAAAATGCTACACCCTAACAAGGGGACTAAGAGGTGATAACAGGAAGAGTAATAAAATAAAGAAACTGTGGTTTTGTTGTTACAAGGAAATCAGTACAAATCTTGGGGAAAATGTGTTCAATAACTGGTGTTTAAATCACCATAACTAGTAGCTATACAGCAATCTGGAAAAACAAACAAACAAACCAACAAAAATCCAGTATTTTTAACCAGGCATTCAATTAATAGGATTTAATGTAATAGGTGTTGCCACCTGCTCCACTTACAATTGTATTAAAAACAAAGTGCACATACACGCTGTGGCCTCTGTCTGCAGCAGCACATTGCAGAATTCAGGAGTTCTCTGCTGCTTGTAAATACTCTTTCTTTCTTTGGGGACACAGACAGGTGAATAGTATCTGTACGAACTGATAGTGGCAGTTCACCAAGATAAAGTGTTCTTACATTTCTGACATGTCAAAAACATCTACTTCCTTCTTAAATAAACCGTTGAATGAATATTCTCATACAGCACTACTGAAGCATGCAATACAGCTTTACTAAAAGCCTTCTACTGCCCTCCAGGTACACTTAAGAAAATAACTCTAAATGGAAGGATGATACACACAATAGCTAAAGGGAATGCAGTAACATTCAGAGAAGATGAAGAAATCATAAGCAGCCACCTACAATTCCGGAAAGTCCTTGGGCTCTTGCTAGTAAAACACAGCATACACCCATGTGTGCTCCAAAAGCTTTCAGGTTGAACTACAGGCTCCAGTTTGCATTGTTATTGTGAGAATAACCCACCTCTAGTTACTTAGGTTTAGGAATGACTATTAGAAATAAGTATTGTCCAGGCAATTTTTCTCCCATTAAACATTAAAAAAAGTAAGCAGAGGACTGGTAGAAGACCTAAGGCATGGTTCCCCAAGACTGTCGTCTGTGCATGTCAGGGTACCCTAGTAGGCCAGCCCCAGCTGCTTGTGAAGGAAACTCAAGTTCAGATTTCACTTGTGCCATGGAACAGAGGGAAAATTTCTGTCCTGAGACCACTGTTTGAAATAAGATTGGGAAGAGCTGGTCATGATTAAAGTTGTTTGATGCCATCTCTCAGAAAAAGTAGAAAGCACTTGGGCAGACAGAAGCAAGACAACATGATTAGCCTTGTGCTAAGTCATCAGAGTGAATATATATGTAAATATATATTGACTTTGAGCTAATGGCACTCTGGTTCTACAGCTCCATGATTTCAGATTCCCTTCCTTCTAGACAGTTTAAATAAACCCCTGCTTTTTATATTTCCCCTTGTGTTAGTTTCCACCTTTGAGATAAACTCTTAAAAGTTATGCTTTTGTATTTACTTTTCACCTGTAAGTATTAGCACAGGCCAAGTGCTAATACTGGCCAAGTGGACTGTCTGATGACTTGGCAGCAGCTGAGTACTGTCAGTATCCTAGGGACCTCTCTCCTAATCCTCCCACCTGAAGTGCTGCTGAGCACAACTCTCCCAACTGTTTCAGCTCCATAACATCTTGACTAGGTGACCCTTGAGCTCTACAACAAAGCCTGAACTGAAACATCAAACAGCTAATTCTTAAAACACCAACATGTCAAATTCTTCATAAAGGATGTATAGGTCAGTGGTAAATTTTTAAAAACCTTCTCCTTTATCTATGAATAAGACCTCTACTTTTCAAGTGTGTAAAATCCTGGAGTAAAGGCTACTTCCTAGAGTCTTTTTCTCCTGTAGAGTTACTACCTCCTCAATAAGAAAAAAGGTGCTCTTGTTTAAGGCTATGGGGGGCATACTGAGCTTCCCATCCCCTCTCTTAAATGATCTGCCTTTCTTTCCCTGAAAAATCCTGTTGAAAGGAGTATGTTTCTTAGACAGAAATTCAGAGAGAAGGACTAGAATAGCTTCCTGCAGGCAGTTGCCAGGTTGATATATCAAAGCGATATTGCTTTCTGAATTGAGTGGCACCAATCAGCAGGAACTGTCAGTCTGGGGATATAATAACTGTGGTGCCAGTCGTCAGGAATCTAAATGAAAGTTTCAGCTGTACTTTTGTATATTTAAAGTGCCTGTTGGCTTGGGGAGGGGAATAGGAAGGAGGAATAGCTTTGCTGGCAGTGTCAAGGAAAGGATAGCATTAGAAGAAAAATGTGGTGAAACACAGAGCACCTGAATTCTCCCAGAGCAGTATGAGAGTCAGACGACCAAAGTCATGGCATGAAACGGATCTTGCATCTGCGTCCTCTACAATTCCAAGCCCTGTTAACTATCTTTCTGAAGAGAAGGTGAAGATTCATATAAGCCTGTCACATTTGTCACACTGACATCCTACCTAACTGCCTTTCCGGACTCCAGTCCAAATATAGATCCTCAAAAACTGCTCTGCTGCTGCCTGATGCTGTCAACACCTGAAATCTGTAGACACCTGATTTTTTAACAAACAAGGGTCCTCAATTCTTAGCGAGATGGTAACACAAGTTCCCTTGGAGCCTACAGATCTGGTGCCCTTCCTTTTGCCCTGCCCAAGTGGGGCTCTGGGCGCACAGGGGAGGACGGAACAGCAGTGGGTTCAACCACGGCACTTCTCCGCAGACTGTGGGGCCAGGGCAGTCTGCATCCACCTTCCCAGGAAACTTCTTTGGTGCCCAGGTTGTCACCATAGGCATGGCTGTTTTGTCTCTCCTGTCAAAGATGTTCCCCTCATGTTACTGAGGTGTGACTAGTGTGAAGATCAGGACTTCCACATGAAGGCAGAGAGGGAGGCTCAGGCTTTTGTTTCTGCTTCCAGGGCTCTGTCAGAATACTCTCATATTGTCAAATAGAAAGAAATTGTGTTTGAGCAAGGACAAAACCGTGGTTGCCCCCTCCTGAAGAAGTACCCATAGCACCAGAAGGCGAGTATTGTAAATCCTGAAATATTGCTGCTTGCAGTGCTGTGACACTGGAATCCGTTTGCAGATCTAGGACCAGACAAAATAGCTGATGTAGTGAACTGGATCACCCTTCTGTGAGTGAACCACAGGTCCTGGGATCAGTCCTGTTTTAATCAATTCTGGTATGTGAATCATATTTTAATTGAGTTTCATTTTTTTTAATACTCTGCACTGTAAACATGAGATAAACCGTTATATCCATACGGTATCTGTGACTAGTGAGTAAGGTCACAGTGTTGATTCAGTTTTCTGCATACATGACTATGACTCACCAGGGAGAGAAAAGCTCTCAGACTGCAGCAGTACAGGTATCAAAACCAGGTAAATCTTGTCTTTTCTGGGCTGTGCAACTGAGCTTTCATTCCCAAAAAACTTAACCTCATGTAAGATTTATTGAGAGTTCCAGCTTCATTCCTGTCCTTGTACTCCCATGCTGCAGATCTGTGACTCCCACCTAACTCGCATAATTGTCTGGAAAGCCATTCTCCTGCTGAATTGAGCAAAAATCTCACTATCATCTATTAGAAAGGGCAAAGGGTTATTGTACGTGATGTTACAATTTCTGATCTGTAGTTTCTAGGAGAGCAAGGCTCACCGCCCCATAAACAGTGGACAGCAGAGGAGGCCCAGGAGTCTGGCCAAAAGGGATTCATCCAGCTATTGTAGATGAACAATTAAATGTTCTGCCTTTAACAACAGTTGGGTTTTACCCTCTTAAATCATGCAAAATGGAAACTAAAATCTCTAATGAAGAAAACACCCTTTAAAAGTAGTTTAGAATATTTTTTTTAATAAATATTCTAAAAATAAAGTCTTCCTCTCTCTCATTTACTTCTTCCAGTAGTGAAAACAATAAATTATGATGACAGTGGAGAGAGCTTAAATAGACATTTTAAACAGTCTATTTTCTTGGGAAAGAATCATATGAAGGTAGCAGAGATCTAATTTCTCAATTTATATGGGCATGACCTGTAAAAGACGATAACCTCTGAAAAGGTGATAACCAGTTTAAAAGGATATGTAACATTGATTTTACAAATAGATTCAGATGTGACTGAAGAATTTCCTACCATCTGTCCCTTTGGGGAGTGCTCTGCAGTAGTACTGAAAATTCGTGGCAGATCTCATACTTAGGCTCTTCAGGCTGTTTTGTCCTCCTGGATGTTGCCAATTGCATTTGCATTTCTTTTTATTCTCAGTATTTTGCACCCTGGTGTCCATTGAGGAACAGAATCTTGCGTACACATCCTGTGGCATTGCTACAGGCACATGGTTTCTATCCCAGTACATTATTGACTGTCCTAGAATCCCAGATTTATTTTTTAAAGGATTTTGTCTAGTGTTTGCTGTGCCTTCAGTAGAATGATCTTTTATATTATTGAACTTTAGAAGAGCTGTCAGAATAAGAAAGAATTATTGAAGATATCCAAAATAGTTTTCCATTAAATACTCAAAAGTAAATTCACTTCATCAAAATGTTTGTGAAAACTTTAACCTGGGAAACAAGGCAAAGCCAATATCGAATGGCTGGAAATTTAAACTAAATGCATTCAGGATGGAAGCAATGTGCCAATATTTAACAGTGGGAGTAATTAACCACTGAAGGATCTGACTATGGGGAGAGCACAGTAACCATTAGTCTATGAATCAAATTCTTCTCTGTCAGTATTGACAGTACTATTCCAAAACAGCTTCTTCATAGTGACTATTAGTTCAGATATTCTGATTTACACCACAAAAATATTAGAACATATCGTAATGAACAATTCCTGCCTAAAGTTTTCACCCTGAGTTTTATTTGGAAGTTATTTTCCTTAGCTTTATGAATGGAATGAGCCACAAAGATCTAAGTATGATTAAACTATTCAGTGAATGGCAGTATCAACTTACTATAACTGATAAAAGGAAATCTTATGTTCTTGATTCTTGTTTATTTTTAATGTATCATATTTACATTCCCACTGGTTATCATTGCATGTGAGAGCTTACCAGGATATTAAGAAAGATAAGCAGTTACAGAAGGAGAACATCTATAAATCATCTACTAACTGTGAGGAGATCTGGGGAAAAAAACTCCCTAATGACTCCACATTTGTCAATTACAGTGATTTGAGTACATTCCGCTGAAGACTCGTGCCTGGGCTGAGATGTGAGGTGTTACTAGATAGATCATTGTCTTGATGCTCCAAACCTGTTATGTATTTATGTTGCAGTTCTGTTTTTTAAAATTTTCCAAGATTTCTTAATAGTGTAAGAATCATAATTTAAATGTCTCAAAATAGCAACAGTTATTAGACTATAAACTGTCATATCCAGGTAGTTAATTTTCTTAATATATTTGCCTCTCCTCAAGTTTCTTGTTTTTTGAAAGGCACAGACTATTCCATAAAAGATTTAAGGACATGCTGAAAGAATGTAAAGCTTGTAGGCAAGCTCCACATTTTTTCACTTTCACACAATGCTCCCATTAAGTTGAACATTTGACAGCGTTTTAGCTCATTGGTTGATTCCTTTTGGCAATTTGATTTGCCATTTGATTGACCTTAAACTGATAAAAAAAACCTCCCTCCATACACAAATCCTCCATCATTGCAATATCTATTAATGAGAAACAGAACAGCCCTCTTGCAGTGTGAATGCTTTGATGAGTAGACATTTCATGAGGCTGCAATATAAATACATTGGTATTTATTTAGACAGGTTCAGGTAGGCAGCTGGCTCCTTGAATTTTGATATATCTGTTTGTTAACAGCCTTAATTTTAATAGCTGTGTTGGTGGAGAATTGTGGATTGCTTAATGAGGACATGGGTATTTTATGTCTTTGAATATTTTTTCAGGAGCTAGTCCATTGTTTCTATCTTTACCATATGGCTAACTTTACATGAGCTGCATGTCAGAGATATAGAGACAAGTAGAAGGAACTGTGCAATTTAGCCAGCCTTTTGGTAGATAAAAATAAATTTTTAGCAAATGGTTTCATTGTATAAGAACAGGTAATGCAAGTGACACAATCAGCTATCTTCTGCTCTCTGTTGACTGCTACAGACACCACCATCACTGGCAGAGTGAGTAGACAATGAGTTAAACTCCTCTGCCACTTTGCATTTTGTGCCCCTGTTTGCAGTTGCTCATAACTTTGCTGGACTTCAGCCAGAAGAAGAGGAGGGCCATGCCCATAGCTGCTGGCCCCAGCTGTAGAGCACTGGGCTCAGGATCTACAAGCAGGGAGGCCATGTCTTCTATCCAGCCAGGAACAGCATGGACATGAGGCAAGATGGAGGATTAAAATGAGCATGGATGAGGATAAGGAAGATGAAAATCAAGTAGTATGAGCAATATGGGTCCTAGCAAAAGACACTGTAAATAAAAGGCTTGGGAGAGGGGAAACTGGCAGCTATATGGCTGCTGGGAGAGGAGGACTGAGATTAAACAAGGCACTGGGATGGAGACAGGAATGGGGCCTGCAGAAGGGTGACTCTGAGATATCATGTAAGGAAACAGAACTGAGGTGGAAAGACTGGGGTAAGGAACCAGGCTGTGAGTGTGTAAGAGTCCTGCTATGGGGTAGTGCATGGTAAGGAAGCAGAGACACTGAATCCATAGGGGACAGCATGTTTGGGCAGTGAGCACCTGCACTGAAAATCCCATGGGAGGAGTCCAAGTCTTTAAGTATGTGATGAGGAACTAAGTTTGGAGAGGGTAAAGGCACAAAAAGGAACAGATTAAATAAAAGTGGTGACTTGATATAAACTTTAATTATCTTTATCTTTAGGGGAACATATATTGACAAGATCTAAAGCAGCTCTCTGTTTTGAGGTTAAAAGTTGCTAGGAGAAATGTAACCCTGCAACCAGTTAAAGCCATAACAGTTACTTTCCCATCTCCTTGTCTGGTGAAGGGCTAATATGACAGCTGCCATGAGGCATCTACTGTTATTCTAAGAAATACCAAGAGGATGTAGGAGGATGTAGGAGTATGGGCGAGTGACAATAACTGTTCATTGATTTTCTTCCTGATCATGTCAAGGCTTTATGCTGGACACCTGGTGCCATCTGTTTCCGTCCAGCTGTTCCCATTAGGGAGACAGGGGTAGCTCTTTTGCAACCGTGACCTCTTCACCACGTTGCTTATGCAGCCCACACTGCTTTGCCTTCAGTGAACAATACTGCAAATTACCTAGATTTAAGGTGAACTTTCAGAACTGTCCAAAGGTTGGACTTGTCGGTGTTGAGTTTCGTGTAATGTTTACATGTTACTTCTAAACACTGAACTACATGAAAGTTGTCAACCTACCATCATCTGCCAATTTCTCAATTAGCTCAAGCAGTGGAATCAAACACTCAGAATAAAAGTGACATGAGCTGGACCATTTCCTGGGATGACTCGGGTTTCTGATGTGAGGTCCCTCAACACATCTATAACAGAGGCTGAAAGGCTTGTATTGAGGAAGAAAGGATTTCTGGAAGAGAAAGAGTGGTCTTGTGATTAAGACAGTCTAACAATAATATTATCATGATTCCTGCCAGAAAAATCCTACCTAAAGCTATATTAGTCATTGGACTAAATACTGTACAAAATACACAGTCTTTGGTGCTTCAAACTAGCTGCCCAAATTAAAAGCTAATTTTAATCTTAATCTGTCTGCCTTTCTCCACAATAAAATGCAAATAATATCACAAAATACTGCATGAATAAAATGTACAATGAGTAACACCATAGAATCCCCTAAGGACATCTGTGATTCTGTCACATGGAAGGATTTGAGTAGCATAAAGTAAATGTGTCCATGGGCCATGCACTGAAATATAAGGATAGAACAAAGATATTGAGAAGCCACTCAATCAGTGAGTGCTGTCCACCCAGGGCATTGACTGAGACAATCTTGCAGAAAAAACAGTATGTGATTCTCAGTCAAACTGCCACAACTCATACACAACAAGGGGACAGCCCAGGGTTGTACAGCCAGAAACGCAGATAGATACACAGAAACCTCATTACAGGCATTTTGTAAGCTCTCAGTGCTTGCATTACAACCTTACTCTAACTTTACTGGTCTTCTTGTTTTGAACATAAATTGACCAGGGGTGAAGGGTTTCCTGATAGTTTTACTGAAGTTCAACCTGTATATTCTTTACATACTTACAGAACAAGCCACTTCCATTTTAATGTGCTGCAATTGTCCTGAGCCCCTGTTGAAATTATCTTCTCATTCAGTAGTCAAATTGCTGCAGCAGCAAAGTCATACTGGGTAGCCATGAAAGGAAACCTTTCATAATTTGGAGCTCTCCATATTATCATCATTATAATTTGGTCTTCTTACATTCATTTTGAGATTTCAGTTTTACTCAGCATGTATCATGGCATCCTTTCACATTACCAGAGCTCCATGCAGCATATGCTCACTTACCTTGGATGTCACATAATTTTTGCTAGATTTTGATTTCTTCTATTCTGATACAAGCCCCAGAAATTCTAGAGGAGCAAGGAGTTTTGGGCTCATTCAAGGTACATCTTGTATCTACAGTGAGGGAACTGCCTGCAGTAGCCAACAACAATGCAGGTAAGAAACACACACCTTTGCCCTGCTACAAGTTAGTGTCTACAGCAACACTTGTTTCGTGATAGGTGCAAGGCAGGACTGTTCACTGGTTCTGGCTCCAAGGAATTAGCTTGCTGCATATATAGGTGAGAACAGGTTATGCTCATCTTCCTCATGGCAGGAATGGCCACAGCAGCGTGTACTATCATGCATGTGCAGGGAGGGTTCAGGCTAAGCAGACCAGAGCTCTTCCTGAACTCCCATTCTTTCATTGTCCCTGTGTGATTTGGAAATTTAAAACCACAATCAGACCTAATATTTCTTAGCACATTAGATTTGGTCAAATAGGAGATATTTTTCCTAAAAGTGTTGCTGTTTTCTGTACTTTATCAGATGAAAGAGGAAGGGAAAGTACATATCTCAGTGAGTGTTGCAAATGTGCCCTATCAGCTTGGTGCAATATTCAAAGGATAAGAACTGACAGTTCAAGCCTCTTGTGCTCTAATGTGCTGAATCTGAATGCCCTAAAGTGAAGAAAGCTGGAATTTCAATTCAAAATTCAACACCCACATCCCTAAATTCAAGAGCATTTGGAGTTAGATTTTAATGTCGGTTCCTTACAGAGATAAACACAATTTGATCTGAAGCCAGAAAAAAATTTGGGATCCTCAATGGCCTTTGCTACAGTTGTCTGGCAGATCAATCTCACGCCTAATTGAAGACTGCACCTGCAGAATATTAAAGGTGGGGTGTGTGCAATACATTTTGAGTAACACCTCAATATGATGGATGCTTTCTGACAGTGCTAACACAGTGAAAGGATAACACTCCTCCTCTCCTGTCACAAGAGCCTGACAGCAGTCAGACAGTTGGCCTCCTGTGTCAGCCTGGTTGTAGTGCCCAGTCTGGTCTGACTGTTTCCTTGCACCCACTTGATGTGGAAGGGGGCTGCTGAGCAACCTCCTCTACAGCTCTCCCTTCCCTGCCCCTCAGCTTAACTCTCTGCTGGCATGTAAACCAGAGCTCTCTATCTGTTCAAAAAACATTACACAGCACTGGGCTTCAGAGAAACTCAAATACTGATAAGCAGATGCTAATTGTTGCCAGCCAGTATTCAGAGGAAGGGCTCTTAGGAAAGGGAACATCAAATACACAGAGAAAATATTATAAGTAACATTAAGTATTATCTGGAATGCTTTGCACAACTAAAAAGTAGATGGAATTAGCTAATAGAGATTTTGTGGTTCTTCCTACATAGATATGGCTCTTTTCTTCTCCTACCACTATTAATAGGATTTCAGCTGCAATATTCATTTACATAGCATTTATATTGCATTAACACTAACATCATTTAGTGCCCATGCAAGCACATTCCTCCACAAGTTTCTTTAAGACTTGGTTTCTTGGTCTTTCCAGGATATCCCTGATACCCTGTCACCTGGACTCTGGAGCTGAGAAAGAAAGGCAGCATCTCATTCCTTTCAATGTCCTCCTGACTCACATCAACGAACTCTCTTAATTCCCCACAGTTTGGCTTATTGGTTAATCACTGATGACCCTTCAGCTGACTGTTAACACAGAAATAGGATAGCTATTGCATTCATCAAATACAAGGTCTCTTCCTTATAGCCATAGGATTTCACTTAAGAATGTATTTCAGTTGTCTATGCATGGGTTTTTAGGGCTACAAGATATTATCATCTTCCCATAAACTCAGGTAAATAAAATACCAATATCCGCACAAGCATATCATCATCTCAGGTGCATTGTCCTCTGAAGAGAGGCAGAAATCTCAGCTTAGAAGCAGTGAATAGCAATATGCAATGTGTAATCTATGGAGGTAACAACCAGTTCACTGTACACGCTGTCTGGTCCATAAAATAACCTGTGGTAGATCAAAACTCACTCACGGCAGAGAAACAAAGTCACTGTATGTATGGAAAGCGGTGAAGGTAGAGGACAGAATTTACAGCAAGTTCATTTAGGTTCTGCACCGTTCAAGTCTCTTTTTTCTTACAATCTTTTTTTCTGCACTTGGTCTAAAAAAAGACCTTGGAGGGTGAGCACATATGGCTTGAGGAAATAATCAACCACCGTCTTCCTCAGAGAGTGCCAGAAAAAGCTACTAAGCATGACTTGTGAATACTACGCTCCTTTCCTGATTTTTTCTTCATGGGTCTCATAGTTGAATACTCCTGCCCTCTACATGTGGGTAGCGATCCAGAATATTCCAGCTAAGATACACCTTTCTCTTTAACTGGTTTTCTTCTATCTTGTGTCACAAGTTCAAATGCCTGAAGTACCAAAGCATGGAGGCTACAACTTTTGATCTGTTCCCCTTTATCTACTCATCACCTCTGCTCTTACACTGAAAGAAATGCCTGGTTTTGGAGCTGAGCCATCTATTTGAATCTGAGAACTTAACACAACAGGGTCATGGTCAGTAGCAGGGACTCCCCGAGGACTCATTAGGACTTCTAAAATAGTGTATAAATGCAGTATATACATATATATATATATGCTGCTCTGGCTCAGAAATCTCAAGGAAAAATTCCAGTTTAACTGTAATGTAGAGTCAAAGCCCAGAAAAGTTGTGGACATTTTGGCAATGGCAAACAAAGCAGGAGGAACTCTTTCTGTTCATTATGAATTTTGTCAGCTGAAACAAGTTGAATCACAAAGTTTTATTTTAACTACAGTTCATAAGAAACTTTTCTCTATCCCCTGCTCATCAGATGAAGCTTCAATACAGCTGAGTAGGACCTGAGCATAGCTGTTTTCATGTGAACTGAATTCACTGGCACTGGCTTAACTTAAGGACTATGTCTGAGCCCTTGCTGAAAGCATTTGCCAGGATGACCTATGCAGGATAAGATACAGGGTGATAAAAAATTAACTGAAGAAGGCAGATTCTTTTTTTCCCACACTGCCAAATAATTATAAAAACCGCACAACCTGCCTAGTGTTAACTTTGTACAAAGGTTAAAAAAAACAGATTCTAGTATTTTCATAGCTTCTTTTCTTTCTTAACCTCTCGGTAGTTTACATTACTAAGTCGTCAAAAAAGCACTAAGGAACTTTAACCTGCAGTTCCCATCCACATCAGTAATACCATGTAACTTCAACTTTGGAGCAATGCAAACGTGGGTACTTACGGTACAGCTTTGAACAAGCATTAAGTGTTAATGTAGCCAACCACTTAATTAAATACCAAAGTACAGACTACTGTGGTGGTTAACTGAAAAACAGTTAAGGGAATCATGTTGCTCTAAAACTCCTGGATTTTGGGATGGAGGTATTTTGTGAGTCACATGGCTGCCCTCCCTTTTAGTTTGAGTGAAGGGAAGGCAAAAAGAAACAGCAAGGCAAGGGAAGGGGGAAGGCCAAGGGGAAGAAGAGGAAAGTTAATAAGAAAGGCAGAGGAATAGCAACCATCTTGCTTATAAGGAGGCCTTTTAGTTAGTGTAGTTCCTACCATAGAAGTGAAAGAGCTTTTAGCTGAAGTACAGCAGTGCTTGTGTTTGTAAATTGTACTCTGCAGCACGTCCTGACAGTATTTTTTTGGTTAAGCCGAAGCTAATTATATCCGCTGGCAAACTGAGGATGACCAAGTAGTGGAGCAACAGTGAATTGTGGAGAATTGGAGCTCAGCATGAAAGCAGCTCTTTAGCTAGAAGTTGTTTGATTCTTCAGGCCAAATGATATTCCCAGGCATACCACAGGCAAAGTTGTAAATCTCATTCTAGTTAGAGTGCTTTGCAAAGTTCGAGAATCAGGAGAAGGAAGGTATGTTTACATTTATGACAGAAAGTGCAATCTTAAATGTGTTGACAAATCACATCTTTATATAGATAAGTCTCTGGATTTACATGTGTTAGCAAAATGATTTATCTGTTTTTGACATTTAAGGAATTTAAGGGGAGGAGATGAAGAGAGAGATTCATTGTGTTCTTTCCAAAATGCAGAAGATTTGAGTCACTGTACTAAGGAAAGGAGAGAGAAGGCACATGTAATATCTGTGGCAGTAATCCAGGTTCTGGATTAAAGTCCCTGATCCAATCATGCTTTCTGAAGCAAGAACTACTTCCTTTCCATTACCTGGAGCAGCAACGTTCCTCTGCTGCAGATGGGCCCTGTGTGTGTTAATGCAAAGAAGAATGTGAAATTGCTAGGTATATTTTGATGAAAGTCTGAAGCTGTGCACACTACCCTAAATATGTAGCACAGATGCGTTGAAGACTATTACTGCCTTCCTAATATAAAATGTGTTTGGACGGGTATAGTTGGATTCTCAGCTGCCCTTTATGCCCAATGCTGTCTTCTTGTTTCATTACCATTTCTTTGACAGCTGGCTGTAGATTCCCTAGGTAAAGAATGCTGCATGCACCTGCTCCAGTGTGGGATCCTCTGTGGGCTTCAGGTGGATATCTACTCCACCATTAACCTCCATGGGCTGCAGAGGGCACAACCTGCTTCACCATGTTCTTCACCATGGGTTGCAGAGGAATCTCTATGCCCGTGCCTGAAGCACCTCCTCCCCCACCTCTTCACTGACCTTGGTGTGTGCAGGGTTATTTCTCTCACATATTCTCAGTCCTTTCTCCCAGCTGCAGTTGTGCAGCAGTTTTTTTACCCTTCTTACATATGCTCAGCCTTGGCCAGCAGAGGGTCTGTCTTGGAGCTGTCTGGCATTGGGTCTATGGGACAGGCGGGTAATTTCTAGAAGCTTCTCACAGAAGCCACCCCTGTAGCTCCCCCACTATCAAAACCTTGCCACACAACCCCAATACACAGACCTTCCATTGCATCTGTGCTGTAGTTGTTAGCCACATATGGATGTCTCAGATACCAAATACCAACAAATTACACTTCATTAGCCTCAGCTAGAGTCTGAACAACTAGTTCACAGGGAGACAACTAAACTTTGTCAGAAAGGGTGACAATGAGCTGTTTTTCATTCAAACTAAACTAAAAGCAGGGTCATACTTTTTTTTCTTGGAAAGGAAGTGAGCTGTTGCAAAAATGCTTCAGGAGAAAACAAGTTGCAATGAAATGAAAAAGTTTCTTTGACTTTTGGTTGCTCTGAAGACCTTTGTGTCTCAGAAGCAATTAAGTGTTTGTATGCTGATTCTGTGGAAAACTAGAATTAATGGATAGCTATTTAAGATCACATTTGTTTATCTGAATATTTTCACTCAGGACTGCCTCATTATGCCTTATTATTTTCATGTTTCAGCCCTAAACTATCAGCATAAGGATCAATTATAACTCTACATTTTCCTGTTAAAAAAGAAGTTTGTGGATCAGTGACAGAGTGCTGAAACAGCAAAAATATTTTTTTCCATTAAAATAACCTTTTCTGCAGCAGTCTTGCTGATAACTTTGTTAAATTATGGAAGATCTCACAGTCCCCATAAAAAGTGCCTATAGGTCTCCTGTGCCCATGCTCTCTTGGAATATTCATACTTACCAGAACCAAGCTATGAAAAAAGGCACTCTTTTCTCCCTCATTAATCTAGACTTATTTTCAGAGAAAGACAAATGTAGTCAGGTGGCTTGGTTTTTAAGTGACTAGCTTGAAACATTGAAATCTATTCAAAAGTGCCAAGCAATTCTCTGATAGCTGGGTCCTATTAAGCATTTCATTTTGTGCAGTCCAAACTGGCTAAGTTAAATCTCACATTAAAGGTAAATGTAGCTTTATGTTAATAGCATTTGTTATAACTGGAGGTAGAAAATGTCTGCTCTAGACAACTCAAAACGCCGATATGTCCCCTTTTGTTTCCATTAGTCTGGTGCATATGTAGTTTTTTTCTCCAAATATGAAGACTTCCAAGTCTGGGGGGTATACACCATCTACCCCAGGGGTGACCAATGCCTCCACCCAGACACAGCTGCTGAAGGGAGAGGCTGCTGTGCAGACCTGTCTGTGGGAAGTGCCTATACTTTTCTTCTGTGGTAGAGATGGGTGACAAACCTGCCTGCAAAAGGTGTGCCTGGGTGGAGGACCTCCTGCTGCAGGAGACAGTCAAAAGGCTGCGTAGCATCAGAGGCAGGAAAGGAGATAGATATCTGGATCCAAGTGTAATCTGCAGCAAAACCACAGCCTATGGCCAAAGAGCCAAAAACTCCCCCTTGGGCACACTCAGAAAGGGGTGAAGCCAACAATGCTGGGGAATGGAAAGTTGCAGAGGTAAGAACTAGCAGGAGGAAGAGACCTCCCTCAAAGCCTGAGGTGCCCCTGCAGAACCACTTCATGGCCCTGCAAATTGAAGAGTAAAAAAAGGTTGCATCAGCACCTCAGAGCTGAGTAAGGCAGGTCAGCTCTCTGAATAACATCTAGTGTCACCAAGAAAAAGTGATAGGTGGTAGTAGTAGATTACTCTCTTCTGAGAGGTATAGAGGCACTGATTTGCTGATCTGATGCACTATCCAGAGAGGTCTGCTGCTTGCTGGGGGCTTGTATCAAGGATGTCACAGAGAGTCTACCAAATCTTGTCAGTTCCACTGACTGCTATCCACTGCTGCTGTTTCACATGGATACCAGTGATACAGCCAGGAGCAACATGAAGAGTATCAAGAGGGACTACAAAGCCCTGGGAGAGGCATTGAAGGGCTTGGGAGCATAGGTAATATTTTCATTAGTCTTCCCCATCAGAGAGAAGGGGCTTGAAAGGGCCAGTCACACCGGGAAAATCAACAAATTGGGTGGTGTCACAGACAGACCTTCATCTACTTGGACCATGGGACTTGCTTTGAGAAACCTGGTCTCCTAGGTGAACCCTAATGTGTTTTCTCTCAGGGAAGGGGGAGCACATATTTGGGCATAGGTTTGCCAATTTAGTAAAGGGGGCTTTAAATTAGAGTTGCCAAGGGAGGGGATCCTCAATCCATCCCACTTTGAGACCAGTGCCAGTAATAGATGCCCTGGGTCTGGAGAAGGATCACAGGCCAGCAAGAGAGCACCTGAAGTACAAGATGATAGAATTCCAGCCAGTAAGTCAGCTTCAATGGGGACCCAACTTTAATGCCTCTATGCAAATGCACTGAGCATGAGGAAGAAACAAGCGGAGTTACAGACGTGCACACACCTACAGGGCTATGATGTTATTGGCATCACTGAGACGTGGTGGGATGGCTCCTGTAACTGGAGCGTGGGAATAGATGGAAAGACAGGCAGGGGAGAAGAGGAAGGGGTGTCTCCCTCTACATCAATGATCAGCTGCCATGGAGCTGGGCCTAGGGATGGATGAGGAGCTAACAGAAAGCTTACAGGTCAGGGTTAAAGGGAAGGCAGGGCAAGGTATTATCATAGTGGGGGTCTCCTACAGGCTACCTGAGTGGATGAGGCCCTATATAGACAGATAGGAGTAGCTTCGCATTCACAAGCCCTGGTCCTCATGGGGATTTCAACCACCCCGATATCTATTGGAAGGACAGCACTGCAGGCCACCAGCAATACAGGAGGTTCCTGGAATGCACCAATGACGATTTCCTCCTCTGAGTAGTAGTAGAGGAACCAATGAGAAAAGGTGTTATGCTGAACCTTGTTCTCACCAAGAAGGAGGGGTTGGTGAGTAATGTGAAGCTTAAGGGCAGCCTTGGCTACAGTGACCACAAAATGCTGTAATTCAAGATCCTTAGAGAAGTGAGAAGGGTGTATATAAAGCTCACTACCCTGGACTTGAGGAGAGCAGACTTCTCTGTCTTCAAGAATCTGCTTGGTAGAGTACCATAAGAGCCCAAGAAAGCTGGTCAATATTTAGGGATCACCTCCTCCAAGCCCTGGAGCAATGTGTCCCAAAAAAAGATGAAGGCAGGCTAGAATGATAGAAGACCTGCATGGATGAACAAGGAGTTCCTGGACACACTTATATGCAAAAAGAAAGTCTACAGAGTGTGGGAGCAAGGACAGGTAGCCTAGGAGGAACACAAAAATGTTGTCCAAGCAGCCAGGGTTCAGGTTAGGAAAGCTAAAGCCCAGACAGAATTAAATCTGGCCAGAGACATCAAGGGAAACAAGAAAATCTTCTACAGGTATGTCAGTGATAAATGGAAAGCTAGGAAAGATGTGAGCCCTCTCTGGAAGGAGACAAGAGAACTGGTCATGAGGGATATGGAGAAGGCTGAGGTACTCAATGACTTCTTTGCCTCAGACTTCACCAGAAAGGGCTCTAGTCACACCATCCAAGTTGCAGAGGGCAAAGGCAGGGACTGGGAGAAGAAAGATCTGCCCACTGTAAGTGAAGATCAGGTTTGAAACCATCTAAAGAACCTGAAGGTGCTAAGTCCATTGGACCTGATGAGATCCATCTGTGAGTCCTGAAGGAACTGGCAGAGGAAGTTGCTAAGCCACTTTTCATCTCATTTGAAAAGTCATGGCAGTCTGGTGAAGTTCTGCTGACTGGAAAAGGGGAAACATAACCCCCATTTTCAAAAACAGTAAAAAGCAAGATCATGGAGCAGATCCTCCTGAAGGCTCTGCTAAAGCACATGGAAAATAAGGAGGTGATTGGTGGCAACCAACATAGCTTCACCAAGGGCAAATCGTGGCTGACAAATTTGATGGCCTTTTACAATGGAGTTATAGCGTCAGTGGATAACAGAAGATCAACTGACATCATCTACCTGGACTTGTGTAAAGCATTCAACACTGTCTTACATGACATCCTGGTCTCTAAACTGGAAAGACATGGATTTGATGGATGGACCACTCTGTGCATAAGGAGCTGGCTGGATGATCACACTCAAAGAGTTGTGGTCAAGAGCTCGATACCCAAGTGGAGACAAGTGACAAGTGGTGTTCCTCAGGGATCCGTGCTATTTAACATCTTTGTCAGTGACATGGACAGTGGAATTGAGTGCACCCTCAACAAGTTTGCAGGTGACACCAAGCTGTGTGGTGTGATCAACACACTGGAGGGAAGGGATTCCATCCAGAGAAAACTAGATAGCCTTGAGAGGTCGGCCTATGCCAACCTCATGAAGTTCAACAAGGCCAAGTGCAAGGTCCTGCAGCTAGGTTGGGGAAATCCCAAGAACAAATACAGGTGGAGTATGGACTGAGAGTAGTCCTGAGGAGAAGGACTTGAGGGTGTTGGTTGATTAAAAGCTCAACATGAGACAACAATTTGCAAGTGCAGCCCAGACAGTCAATTGTATCTTGAGTTGCATCAAAAGAGGCATGGCCAGCAGGTTGAAGAAGGTGATTCTCCCCTTCTATTCCACTCTCATGAGACCCCACCTGGAGTACTGCATGCAGCTCTGGAGCCCCCAAGAAGGACACGGACCTGTTGGAGTAGGTCCAGAGGACGGCCATGAAGATGATCAGAGGGCTGGGACATCTCTGCTACAAGGACAGGCTGAGAGAGTTGGGGTTGTTCAGCCTGGAGAAGAGAATCTGGTGAGACCTTATTGTAGCCTTCCAGTATCTAAAGTGGCCTACAAGAAAGATGTGGAGGAACTTTTTACAGGGACTTGTAGTGAAAGGATGAGGGGTAATGGGTTCAAACTGGAAGAGGGTAGATTTAGATTAGAAATTAGGAAAAAGTTATTCACTCTGAGGGTGGTGAGACACTGGACAGGTTGCCCAGAGAAGCTGTTGATGCTTGATCACTGGATATGTTCAAGGCCAGGCTGGAAGAGGCCTTGTGCAGTCTGGTCTAGTGGGAGGTTTCCCTGCCTGTGGCAGGGGAGTTGGAACTATATGATCTGTAAGGTCCCTTTAAAGTCCAACCAAAACCATTCTATGATGCTGTGAATTTCATACCAAAATTAAGACTCAGGCAGCCAGCTCCTCTATGCTTCTCTGTTAATATTGGAGTATGACTTGCAGCCAGAGATTGCTCCCTGATGGGGTCCTCAGAGGAGCTACACAGCCTGGCACATTTCCTACCCGCAGATCACTGATGTCCCACAAGCTGATCTACCAAAGGAGAGACAAGCCATACTGCTGGCCTGTGGTAAAGCATAGGAAAAGAAGATGTTGAGTTCTCTGAACAAGAGGGCTAAAAGATGCTCTTCCTCCACAGAATAAAAGCTTGGATAGATGAGTCTATTAGTAGGATTTAAAAATCAGCTCTGACAAGAGATGGCAATACAACATTTGTTTCTTCTGGTAGATTTTGCAATTCAGATTTAAGCTTGTGACACTCTAGTGTATGAGAAAGCTGTCAGAAGCATTTTAAGCATAGTTATTTTTCTCTTTCCTAGGCTGTGTTAAGGTAACCTGAGATTGTAACATGAAGAATTAAAGTAGAACATTTTGCAGAATTCTGAACTATTTCTTAAATACTTTCTGTAAGACACAGCTTATGCTGCTGTGTGGTGGTGGGGTAATGTTTATTAGTGTTCACTTGATAGAACTGCATTTATTCATTACTTCCCATATGCACCCCTCCAAGTGAGATGACTAAACTGTATACTTTACCATCATACATTCTCTCTCCATAAGATTCCACAAACAGTAAATGTATGGGAAATATGCTTCTCCCTCAAAGATTAATCTTTGCAGTCAGGGAGTCTAGGAGATATGACAAGGCTGATATATTGTGTGGCAATTGATTTCAGTGAAATATATTCCACATAAGTCTTGATAGAGAACAAAGTTGGAATTTGCTGAAACGGTTGTATATGGTATACACTAGCATCTCAACAGCAGGAACCTTTTAGAAGTACAGCAGCTCATTCCTAAAGAGTTCTTTTCTTAAGCCAAGATGCAGCAAAGTTGGCAGCTCGGCCCCATCCAAAGTGGTGCTAGACAAGATGCAGAACCACAGGGTTTGGACAGATGTACCACTGACAGATGGTGCTGAGATTAGTCATTATCAATCAGCTTCAACTTGCATTTTTTCCTCTGGTTCAATGCCAGTGATGAACACTGCCTGATAATGCCTTATTACTTGTTAATAATTTTTAAGAGTTGATGACTCTGTAGAGGACAAAGTGAAGGTATAGACCCTGCTCACAGGAAAGCACAGACATAACATACTAAGTTTGCTTATTATCAGTAAGACTGATGCTTACAGCTCCAGCATCAGCTCTACTGGTGTCACACTCTGCACAGGGATCAAGGGTTGAATACAAGCAGAAAGACCAGCTACCACCACTCTCCAAGGTAGTTTCACCCAGTTAGGGTTGAAGCATGCTTTTTGGGATAGCGTAAGAGAAGCAGATGTTGTGGTTTGAGCCTATCCAGCTGGCAACAAAGCACCAAACAGCAGCTCCTCGCTCCTACACCTCTCTGATGGGATAGACAATACAACAAAAGGCTGGAGGGTCAAGGCAAAGGGCAGGGAGGGCTCACTCATCAATTATGGTCATAAGCAAAAGACAGATTTGACTTGGGGAGAACAAAACTAATTTAATTTAAACAAAATCACCACCAATTCACCAATTGAATCAGAGTAGGACAATGATAAATACAATTGTATCTTAAATACCACCCTTTCGCCCACCTGTCCCTCCTTCCTGGGCCCAGCTCTGCTACCACTTGCCAACAGTGGAGCAGGGGACAGGGAATGGGGATTGTGGTCAGTCCCAGTCCATTCCATCTTGTTTCTGCTGCTTCTTCCTCCTCGGGGGGAAAACTCACAATCCTCCCCTGCTGCAATATGACATCCCTCCCATAGAAGATAGTCCACCACAAACTCTAATCAGCATGGCTCTCTTCCACTGGATACAATCCTCCCGGTGACAGACTGCTCCAGTGTAAGTCTCCCTCAGAGTCATAGCCTGCTTCAGGGTCCATCTTCTGCTCCAGCATGAGGTCCTCCATGGGCTGCAGACAGGATTCTTCTCCACTGTCGATCTCCATGGACTGCAGGGGCACCACCTGTTATCTCACCAAGAGCTGAAGGAAATGGCTGCCTCCTGCCCTCCTTCTTCATTGTCCTGGGTGTCCACACAACCTCTCCCACTCCTCTACAAAACAAAAGAGCTCCCAAAATCAAAACGAAGTTGCCCAACACATTTTCCCCTCTTAAATATATTATCACAGAGACACTGATTGGCTCAGCCTTAGCCAAAGGCTGGTCGAACTTGGAGCCAGGGGACCTTGCTGAAGCTTCTTACAGGAGTCATATCAGTAGCCCCCTCCCCAGCTACCAAAACCCTGCCAGACACAAACCCAACACAACATAAGTACTCACTAATACGTAGAAGTCCAAGACTGTCATTTATATGAGTGCTAGATCCACTTTAAAAACCTTACAGAAATGGCATTTCATTTTAAATCTGTATTGGGTTTAAGTGGCAAGGCAACACCGACAAGGTCGTAGAATCATAGAATATCATTGGAAGGGACCTCAAGGATCATCTAGTCCAGGGGTCCTCAAACTTTTTAAACAGAGGGCCAGTTCACTGTTCCTCAGACACGTCGCGGG
>JAVSBS010027018.1:0-37025 GCA_033124195.1 Coracias cyanogaster | reverse complement strand
CTGTAAATACCCGCGGGCCGGTTTGAGGAGCCCCAGGGGCCGCATCTGGCCCGCGGGCCGTAGTTTGAGGACCCCTGATCTAGTCCAACCTTTCAAGGTAAAAATATAGTTTAAATGAGATGGCGTAGCACCTTGTCAAGCTGAGTCTTAAAACTATCCAATGTAAGGGAATCCACTACTTCCCTTGGGAGATTATTCCAATGTCTAATTGTTTGCACGGTGAAAAATTTTCTTCTGGAGTCCAATCAGAATCTTCCCAGGCGTAACTTGTACCCATTACCCCTTGTCTTTTCCATGTGACGCCTTATAAAAAGGGAGTCTTCATCTTCTTGGTAGCCACCCTTTATGTCAAATCACCACAAAATCCTGATCAAGGAATTGAGGACTTAACTATAGTTCAAATATGGAAAGAAAAAAAAAACCTTCTGTTTTCTTGTCTCAGAGGTAAAAGAGAGTAATATATATACATACACATATGTATGCTGTATGTTGTACAGAGACATAGATTTATGAGATAGATGGGACTGTACACCTCTCCCTGCCTTTTCCTCCACGATACAATGTCATGATGTGGTGGTGACAAAGCCTTCATCCTCTATAAGAACCCATAACATTGTAATACAACACTAAACTCACCTCCAACCCCAAAATACAAGACTGTAGTATAATATTAAATGTTATTACACTAGACTCAGCCTTGACTTACTCAGGCATAACTCCACTGAATCCCACACCAAGACTCAGATCCGTCCCTTGACATTATGTAGGTTGAAAAATTGATGCTAAAAATAAAGATAGTTATCCTCAGTCTAACTAGTATCTACAAATTATATTAAATTCCTCTAGAGAAAAAAAAAGAAATTATGTTATAAGCAGTAGACAACATATTGCGTGTTCATTGTTGAGGTGTCACGGGAAAGTTTTCTAAAATCAGCATTGCTGATACTGACTGGAAGAAAAATAAAGCCATAATAGATAGCTAGTTTAACAAAACTGTCCTAGCATGTCTTTTATTTGATAAAGATTAAAAGAAAATTACTGCATAATGTAATATACCCAAGTCAGCACAGCAGTAAGAGGAGTTATTTTATCTACAGGATTAAGTCTCACAATAGAATAATCCATAATGGAAGTTACAGGAATGGAGCAAAAGAGCTAAAAAAGTTCTGGGGTTTTTGTTGGTTTTGTTTGTTTGTTTTTTCCCCAAGAGCTTTAAGAAGATGATCTAATGTTATGTTTCCATAAGCAGAGTTCTTTCTCAAAGCATTTCCCAGGACCATTTCTTGTTATATTTAATGAATTTCAGGAAGTGAGGAAGGTTGATGTTTTATGCTTAATGTGGTCTCTGAAGAGCAGAATGCAGACATGAAGATATTCCATGTATCTTATTTTATAGCTGCCAGAAATGCTGTTTTTACTCTTGAACAAGACCTCCAGCAATTTATGAATGCAGTTAAATGTTCAGACATTTCAGTGCAGCAGAGGTTTTACCTGTACAACCGAGGATATAGGGAATTTACAAACCTTAGGTTTTCAATAGAAACAGAAACCAAGCTCCAAAGCAGTGTTTAAGAATTGATTTCTCCTCTGTAGAGAGCTAGAAATTCATCAAAAACACACCCCCAAACTAGTTTAATACCAATAGTTTTTCTAGTCTAGGCTGGACAGGGTGTCTGGCTGCCTGTCCCACAATTGAAGAGTGTCTTCGTGAGGAGAGGCATGATGGGGTGGCTGCAGTCTGCGCTGGGAGGTGAAGCCCATTGAGAAAGCCTAGCTCACAGGAAAGGTCACCACTGAGCTGCACCTCCTGTGAAGCAACGCTCAAGAAACAAGTACTTTCTGACTCAGGACATTTCTCTGCAATATAGGAAGCACAGATGGGTTCAGAATGCCTGTGAATAATTCATGATACTTCCATAGGTACTTTTCAGAGCTAATGTAATCTTGAAAAAAAAATAAATTCAAAATAAGGGCCTACGCAGAATTTATTCTTCAGTGAAATACAGCAAATTTAACAATTACTTGGTCAGAAAACCGCAACTAATTTCTCAGTGGGAAAGGCAGAGAAGGAAGATAATTTCCTTTAATATTATTTTTTAAATTCACAAACAAGCTTTCAAGTAAATAATCAGCTAGTAGGAAATAAAAAGTCTTGAAAATTTCTTATTCATGAGGTTCATGAGAAAATAACCTGAAATACCTTGCATGTTATCAAGTATTTTATGTGTAAAATACTAGATTGGGTAATATTGTATTTAATAGCTGAAACAGAAGCTCAGTTGACAACTGACACTGTTATTTTGGAGAAAAGATATATTTATCAAATCAGTTTTCCTGATCTTTCTAAAAATCCCACAAAAGCTAGCTCAATTTGAAAAAAAATTGAATCGATTCCAGACAAAGATACCTGAAAAAAGATTCATACCTTAAATAATAGAGGTCTGAACTTGCAGCACTGACATAGATAAATAGGTTGCCTAATAGGTTGTTTACTGTGCTATTGGACCTGGAGCATGATAAAGTAAGCAGAAAAGGGACTGCATAAGCTTTATCTCCATAACAACCAATAAAAGAATGATTACAAAAGAGCATGGAAAAGCCACCTTCACAAAACAGGCTTTAACCTTAGAGCAATAGGAGCAGCACAGCACAGTACTGCTGAGGTCTAAATAAGAAAAGACACAGTCTTGGCTCAAAATTATTGCATCTTGCACAAAGTTAGGTGCTCCAGTTGGAATAATAGAAATATAAAGCTATCTAATACAGCAGTTGAATGGAGCAATAAATTATTTTAAAGGAATTTGTATTGGGTCTGGCTGAGCTGGAGCTGATTTTCCACATAGCAGCCCTCTTGGTGCAGTATTTTCTGCTGGGAGCTAGAAGGGTGTTGATAACACACCCGTGTTGTGACTACTGCTGAGCAGTGCTTGCACAGCACCAAGGCTCTTCCTAACATTCCCTCCACAGTGGGATGGGATGGGCAAGATCTTGGGAGGGGACACAACCAGAACAGCTGACCCAAACCGACCAAAGGGATATTCCATACCTTATGACATCTGCTCAACAATAAAAACTAGGGAAAAGGAGGAGGAGAGGGGGCGTCTGGTTTTTTTCTGACACTTGTCCTCCAGAGCAACTGCTAAGTGTATTGGGGACCGGCTTCACAGGAAGGAGCCAGACATTGCCGACTGATGCGAAGTAGAGAATAAATCTCTGTTTTCTTTGCTTCTGCACATGGTCTTTGCTTAGCTTCACTTTGTTTTCATTGAACTGCCTTTATCTTGACCCATTTCTTCTTTTTTCCATCTTATTTTCTTCTTTCTTGCCCTGCTGAGGGTGGGGGGGATAGAGCAGCTTGGTGGGCACCTGGTGCCCAGCTAAGGTTAGCCCACCACAGGATTTAATTATGATCAGTATGTAACAGTGGAAGAAAAGATAGTATTGCTTTGAAGTGACTTTCAGAATATATCTGTATATCGAGAAATCATTCACATAATACTTTCATTTAGCACATTTCAGGGTGCCATTTCAAAATCAGCGACTTTTTCTTTTTTTTTTCCCAAAGTTTGATAATTCAAAAAGCTCTTCACTATAGTTTGACCTAGCTGGATGAGTTCTTTAAGGTTTTATAAGGAACCGTTCAAAAGCAGTCTTCACAGAAACCTCCTAGCTGAATAAAAACAGAGGGCAGCTCTTTGAAACCATGGAGTCATCGGGAAGGTAGACTCACTTGCAGCCTGAATCTGTTCCTACTCAAAACGCTGGCAAAATTCCTGCTGGCTTTAATGAGAATGGGATCAAGGCCTTGGGTTTTCTCTTTAGATTACAAATTATGCTCCTTTATGTCAAACCACTTTTAGGGGAAAACTGCTGCTTTAATATACAGGCCTTCAGTAACGCAATGTCTAGAAGAGCCTTACTTTGGCTAAAATTCCTGGGGGCACTTCCCTTCATTCAGGTTCAATAATTTGTCAATGGAAACAGTGCAGACATGTTACAGGTATGTGTAGCCATGCAGAATGGGCAAAACTACCCTAACTGCTAATTGCAAAATTAGTAATTTTAGTTCGCTCTTCCCTTCTCTCACAACACACAAACTCTTTGCATGATCTCTGTCACACAGTGGGTTAGAGGCAAAATGAGAATTACAATTCCGTGAAAAATTTAAAAGCTGTGGGACTACTGGGACTTAACTGGGACTACTTTGACATGGAAAAAACCCCAACCAAACAACAACAACAAAAACAATTGAAAATGAAACCTAATATTTAGCTTGGATATTTTTCCTAGGCCGTTTAATGCTTGTGAAGAGGGGAAAGATATGGGGACATATTTTCTGGCAAATAAGGGTTCTGGCAAACAAGAAGTCATGGTACAGTTTTCCACAGTTTTTTTTTCCCATGGCTCTAGAGAAAACCCTGACTCATGCAACACATCCGCTGATCCTGCCTTTCCTACCGTGGATCCTCCAGCCTGCGTTAGGGAGATGCCCAGCCACAGCACAGCAAAGAAAAACAGGGTGCTTGCCACAGTTACCTTATTTGTGTGTGGTGCCCTTCTGCAGAACAAAATAATCTTTCCTGCACTGAGCACATTTGACCCAATATTGCGAGACTAATTTACTTACATGAAGAACTTTCACAAAGGCTTCCAATCCAAATATCAATTAAAATTTTTCTAGGCAGACATGTTATGGATGTGTACAAATCAAATAAACTGCAAGTGGATACAACTACAACTGCTACAATTAGCAAATATATATGTAAGGTTTATTCAGACACTAGTCATTCAAGACATTATTTATTCTTTTTTCCTTGCTGCCATATGTCTCAATCAAGTCATAATTTCATTACTACCTGTGCCAAAATATTTGAATTGCAAAATTCTTTCTCCAAAACAATATATAAGAAATACAGTTGTAAAAGACCCATGAAGGCTGATGTTTCATATTTACTGTTTCAGTATTACTTTCACACTGGAACATGTAACTTCAATGGTAAGAATGAAGTAAATTATTTTTAGTCATATTGTCTACTTTTTTTTTTTTTTGTAATTTTTGAGTACATGAAGGCAGTGGTACTAATCAGAGGAAAATGAGAAGCTAATGTTTAGTAGATGCAAGTGTAAAGATGCTTAGGTATGACTCTGCAGCAAGACTAGCCTATTTAGATATTAACACTGAAATACTCCCTACCAAATTAACTCTGCATCAGGAATACTGGAAGTGGCTGATTTCATTTCAGTAAAATACCACAGTAATCAGTACATAAAAAACTGTTGACAAGAGCCCCTTTCAAATCCTACACGACTGGATGTTGTCTTCTCACTCTGGGAATAAGTAGATTCAGACATACTGCTATCATGACCAAAATACGGAAGAAGAACTCCCTATGTAAAATCTTCCATCACCAATCCTAGCAGCTTTCAATAGATACATTCACAAATCAGTTTTGCATAAACTTATTCCGATGTACTCTTATTGAGTAGCTGAGTGGGAAAATATCACACTACACTAACAGACTTTGTTATTCAGATCATCTTGATGTCTTTCCTTTTGGTGGTATTGCACAAATATTCGAGTTTTATAGCAAACCTTACAAGCATACATAGTATCTAATTATAAGGTGTTACACCCATTAGTATTGTTCTTTTGGAAGATTGGAACCCCTTCCTGGACTGATACATACACATTGATCCTGCATACCATTCATAAGTAATTTTCATGAAAGCAATTGTTTCTTTGCCAACTAGTGTGCAAATTCTACTTGTAAAGCTTACAAAAGGTTAATAGTGAAATATAATTTAAAATATAACCAATATCTGGTAGACGACCTCATTTGCTTTCCCAAAAGAGTTCTTATCTTTTCTTAGAAGAGATGATAAATGTCATAAATTAGCATCATATACCTAGACAGATACACATACAAAGTATGCTAATATTTTACGCAGCTGTGACACAATGAAAGATTACACTTGCTGCTAGATTTTTAGCAACAAATTAGTTATGTCAATGTTCTTGTGACTATTCTAATGACACCAAGGGAAGTCAAACCACAAGGGTGAAAAACAGAAAGCAAAGGACTATCTAAAAAAATTAAGGAAGTTCTAAGACTTTTGATTATGTTGGGTTACACAGAATTACATTTTAACGGCCAGATATGATTCTAAGGCAGTGTTGCAGTTGTTACTGTTAGGTAACTAGATACAGTCATGATAGGAGTATTCCAAGACAGACAGCAACACCAAACACTAATTTATTTATGGGCTACTAATAGGCAATCTATCTGTTAACAACTGAATGACGCATTAATTAAACGTATTAGTCAACCCTGATGCCATGATTTTCAGAGCCAGAACAGAAGCAGGTCTCTTTTTTCTTCCTTAATCTCTTCTGCAAATCACTGGCATTTCTACATGCATTTCCTGTGGTTTAAGACCACTTAGGCCCAAAGGATTGCTTCCTCATTCTGTAAGTCAGAACTAGTCTATTCCAAGCTTATTCAGGTGGACATGACTTGCTAGGTGCCAATCTGTTCAAGTCTCTTCAGATATGTGTTACCTGCTTGCATAAAGGGTGCCAGACATTTAATTCCTTCAAGCAGTTGCAGAAGAGAACTGTTAACCTTAGTTTTATTGGTTTGATATAACTACACTAATCAAGCAGATAGTACAAAATGTTTCACTTCTTTACCTCAAGCAGTTTTATGGTAAGTCTGGGTGCAAAAGTGTTTCACAAGTTAGCCTTCATGTTACAACAGTAGGATGGTTTATAGACCGAACAAAAATATATTGTGTGTGCACAAACATATACACAAGCTTACTAAAGAGACCACAAATCAGAAATGCAAACATTATAAACTTGCTGAGAAACTACAGAAACTTTATTTTTTTGGATGCAATTTCTAAATAGTGGGATAATATGAGATGTTATTCAAAATCTTGTTTAAAGATAAATTTCAATGTAAACCAGACCAAAATAAGGTTGCCTAGACAGGGCACATGTGCATAAGAGCAAATCAATCCATTGTTTACAGGGAGGGAAGCACCTGATCTGTAATAACTAAGAGCTAGACTGAGATTTTCTTCCCAATGTGTATAGCTGTCTACAACAGAAGCTAGGCAGGCAGGAAAGCAATTCAGACTTTCCACAATTTCTCCTACATTTGCACATACATCTGTAGAAGAAAAATAACCTGTCCTTCCTTCAAGCCACTTGTCCTTTCCTTTGGTTATACCCAGTACGGCAGCTGGCAGAAAGAGGTGTCAAAGTAAGTCCATCCAGCAACAAGGAGCTCTCTCATGATACAGGGAGTGAAGTCAGTGATACAGCCTGTATCTATCTGTATAGAGATACTTTTCTCTGTGTTGTTGTAAGATAAACCAAAAAGATTCCAGAAAAGTCATAGCCTATCAGAAAGTCCTCAACTTCACCACCTCAACCACTGTCACTTCTCAGCACTGCACCCGAGTCAGAGAATCAAATCTTCAAGTTAAATTTAAGTTAATGAGCTCCTACCCTTTCCTTTGGTTAACATTTGAGTGCGTACAAACCAAGATGCCAGGTTCCCTTTATATCATCTCCACTACCTGTGTTCTTTCAGAGCACTTCAGTATATTGTAAAAGAGAAAAGATTAAAACTCTGTATCTGAATGGTTTATCTCAACAGTATCTTCATGCGGAGTGCAGATATACTGGGGAAAAAAAAAAACAAAACTAAACATGTTTTAATCTCCTATAATTTAATCCACTATAATTTTACTGGCCTCAGTAAAATTATCTGAAATTCATGTTGTATATACTGCACTGTTGACTGTACTCCTTCAGGACTGAATAAGATCATGCTATGCTCAGTACCACCCAAATTCATAACAAAAAATGTTTCCTTCTTCATCAATCTGTAATCTAAATTTAACTCCATGCTCTTGACAAGACTTTGGTGATTGACATCAGCAAGATAGCATTGTTTCAGAAGCATTTCTGAACCATTGTTTTAACCTGGTCAGCTATGAGCAAAATTAGCTTGGCCAATTTACATATATGATTAAGAACTCAGAGAAGGAAGGTTTCACAAAGCTAAAGCAACTCAGTTTGCATCCTGAAGAGTTGTGCAAAGGCAAGTACCTTTCCTCAGGCAATCAGCTTTTGAACAACTTGGTGACTAGTCTGCACACAACAAATTCCACAATGTCTGTAGATAGCTCATTACTGCCTGCAAACTTACTGCTTCATCGATATCTCTTTATATAAAAAGGTTTAATATCCTTTTGAAGGTAAGCAAGCACAAGCAGTCTCAACAGATTAAATACCGGAGGAAGTTTTTTCCAAGGCACAAAGAAAAGTGAAGTACTTATCTCTAGACATGTTTGTCTTTAATGAATCTTGCTATGAATGAGTGCAATGACATTTACAGCATTGTAATTGTGACACGGTGCTAGCTCATGGCAGCCAGATCTTTGGTGATGGAACTCAAGTAACACGATAGGGGCAGACAGATGGAGGAATGGCAGCTCCTTTCTCAGCATCTCAGCTCTGGGAAGTCATTCCTGTCTGTACATACTGCTGAGGTGGCTGCATGAAAATAACACCATCAGGATACTACTGGCATGCTGTAATCATGCCATAGTGTAATATTGGATCTGCCAGAAATATCACAGACTGATCTTTTCTCCTGACAGTCGGGAGAGTGAATTCCACATCGTTTCTAGTGCTGAGCTGCATATTCAGGCAATTTGCAGTTCAATACAAGAATGAGGCAAAGTCACACAGTGATGAGCAGCAACAAATAACACCCTGTTCCCCTTCAGTCTAGACAGTGAGGCACTTTGCTTTTCCCAGAGAGCCAACATTGCCCTCTCTGCTGCTTTAGCCTACCATTCAGACCTCCTTTTTCTTTTCTTTCTCTTTGCTAGAAGAACCACATCAGGTCTTCCTCTCTCTCTGAGATACAAACATTTGGATTACCTCCTTATTCCAGGTTGAAAGCCTATATAAAAACCAACAGTTGGAGCCCTTGATCTCATTCTCATGACCTGTAATTTTGTTTCCATGCAGTCTGGGAAGAGTTGCTCTTTCAAGCACTTAGAATACCCACATACCTCTTCAGGACTCAATCAGGTTACAATAATTATGCTCTCTGATGCTCCTTTTCTGGACATCCTATGCTGTGCCCTCTAACCCAGTAGAAGCAATTGGATGTGGACACAGGGCCACTGCACTGTGTGCTTCTCATGTTGCATAACTGCAAGGCACAGCCTGTGCTACTTCAGCATAAACTGTGCCAGAATCATATTTTTTTTTTAATACTGCTTTGTAATTTAAACAGCAGTTTTCCCTTTGAATTGTATTTGTTTTCTTACTTTATTATTACATCTGTCCAGAAGTAATTTTGCCCTGCCATTCATCTGCACTACCACTGCACTGTCCTGGGCATAGCCAATAAACCTGTCAGTGTAATATCTAGATACAGGTAAGGTAAATCTGTGAAGAGATAAGAGGTTGTTGACAATGAAACTGCTGTGTGCAAGAAAATTCTATGAAATAAAGCCTTTTTTTGGCAACAACAGGAAACACGGTATCTCAATCTCTGCTTTACTAAATTTGGAGAGACAGGAGAAGGGAAGTGGAATCAGTGCAAATAATGGTGAGCAACATATCTGCTAAGGAAGGATTAACTTGATCCAGGAGGAGAGAGGTCACAGGAGACTGAGATGTCTTCAGAGGGCTTGATCATCAGGAAATGCTTAGCAATGTCCTTACCCATAAATGACTAGCTATTTTTTGAAGCTTTAGTCACTAGACAACATCAATTCATGTCCAATTCTAATGTTGTAAAAAATTATAGCTATTTACATAGTTGCATATTTAAGCAGGATGTTTAAAGACCAGAATTTAATGAAATACAAAGCTTCCAGAGCCACATAGTATGGGGCTTTACTATTTAGCAGCATAATCTCCACTCTGCTGGTTTTGTGGTTTTTTACATTATAGTAATAGCAAGAAAAGATTAGAGAGAATAGTAACCACGACATAGGATACACCTAGATTAATATTTTAGGTTGGAACAGTAGTTCAGTTTTGAAGCTTAGGCAGGCATCAGCACACCATTTCCCGCACAGTGGTCTGGATTGCAGAGCAGTATCTTTGAGCAAAGATAACAGACAATTGCATTGCCTGCTTAGAGTACCTCCAGTACACAGAGCCTGAAAAGCCAGGGAGAGAGATAGATGGCAGTGTTCAGCTCTACAAGCGTTTTCTATAGATCCTGAGATCTTCAGCACTTTCCCAAAACTTCCATTCACAGAGGTGTGTTCCTACCTGAGAGTCTCTGGTTTCATTAGAAAAACATAAACTTTGGTTCTCAGGAGTTCAGGAAAAGGCTTAACAATTCTAACTGTCATGACTTCTAAACTAATCTCATTGGCAACTTTCCCTTTGATTTTTTAATTTAAATTAGCAACTTCCAATTATTTTCTCTACTGATGGTGACCTAGAATAATCTGCACCAAGCTTCATTTTGGCAGAAACTTGATCTGACACCAATGATAAGTAACCATCCATATGTCTGTGCCCCTGCCCGTATTTATATATATGTTTTTTAAATATATGTACCATGTAAAATTTGGCGGCAAGCACAAAATAGCTTACTGCTGATGAGCTGGTTATTCTAGCCTTGTTTCCACACTTTTACTATTTAGTGAGAAGTTAGCAACATTTAAAATGTTTGCAGAAATTATGTGTCCTAGATTCAAAGCAAAACATCCAAATTTACCCCCAAATGAAACCAAATTATGCAGAACACTCTTGCATTGTTTATTTGACCTTTATTCTCTGAAATATGACCTTTTGATGGTTCATTTAGTAGTAATCCCACGCATACAATGAGAAGTTCAAAGATTCTCAGCTTTCATCCGAAAAACTAAAGCCACTAGAACTAGAATTAATATGTGAATGGGAAAAGAGCTTGCTGCTTCTCTCTTTCTCTTTTGTAAATGTATGTGTCATATGAATCCCATACTTTGCTATTAACTTATCCAGAAAATTATGAATTGTCAAACTGAAATGAGTTCTAGAGTACAGGCTACTGATGATTTGTTATACTTGTATTTATTGATACTTTGCTTGAAAATACAAGCAAACGTATATGCTTTATTTATATTATCTTTTCTGACATGAACAAACTGATCTGAACTTCAGAACATTAACATAACCTCATTATAATAAAAACAAGATGTTTTAAATGCAATGGAAAACACGATTAACGTAAATCAGAAAAAAATTTCTTAATTGGGTAGCTTACATAAGACTCAGATGTTGATAATAAAATATATTTAATATAAACTCAATTTGGCTTTGAATGCAAAAGAGAATCTGTGGTCAACATTCTCCATGAGTCACACATGGTTTTTGTGAAATAAGTGGCTTGTGTAGTTAGAATGACTGTGTCTTTCTTTTTACAGGCCTGTTTGTATAAAAATAATATGTCGTACTTCCCCCAAATCCAAGATGGGCCAAACTGGAGTGATGAGAACCTCAGGCAGTGGGCCTCCATGCAACTTCTATCTTTTCTTTCCAGGAGGCAAGGAATACTGATAGTGCATTACATAATGGTCCAGTGTCCAAATGGTCCAATACTTACTCTGGGCATTTAGGGAAAGGTGCAGGTTCTCTGAATTCACCTGGCCCAGGAGCTGGGGATGCTGAATTAATGCAACCTACAAGGGGCAGGGAGATGTCAAAGGATACAACCTGACCCTACGGTTGCCAAAATTGGTCTTAGGTGGGCCAATAATCTGAGAAAGGTTTTGTATTTTCTATGCTGTCATCTGTGATGAAGATACCATCTCTCAACAGAGAGCAGATCCGCTATTGACAAGTGTGACTAATCAGTGAGCACCCTGAGACTGTGGCATCCCCTGTTCCTGCTAGCACTGTTGTGCTCACTCTGCACCTTTCTTCATCTTAGGAAATTTTTCATGCTGCCTGATGCCTGCGTCCAATTAAGTTTTCTGGGAAATGATGCAGTCATTTCTAATAGTGGGAGCAGATGCAATATACAGCTTTACCTACGTGAAGCCTGGCAGGCTTACTGTAAACCTCTCCTGACCTCACGCTTCTGAGGTGGCAGCTGACATCAGTCAGAAGAGTCAATTCATATGCCTCACAGGAATTTTTAGCTAACCTGTGAAAACTTACCCAGATTCAGTCAAGTGATAAATCTCTGGAAAAACTCCAGTCCAAGGACTTTTTTTGCTCAATTTCCTGTCTCTGACAGTGACCAGTAGCTTGAGGAGAAGTATCAGAAAAGGGTAAGTATGTGGTACTCCTTCCTTGGCATTCATCCAAGGCTTGGCCAAGACATTGTGGTTTTCCTTAGAAGGTGATCTTGATCCACACTTGATTTCTGAAAAGCAATTGCATATGCTTTAGTCACACACCAGAGGTCTCAGAAAGAGCGATTGAACAAAAATATGAAGAATACTTTTTTTTTACAAAATTTGAAGGGGTAGAAGGAGCTAAAGTACAATCCAGATAAGTAACAAAAAGGTGGGGAAACATACATTAAAAAAAAGATAAAATATCATTTTCCCATAAGATCACTTATCACATAACAATGATGACATCATCACATGCTTTCACACAGAAACATAGAAATTATTAGCAGCCATTTTCCAATAATCAGGTGTTTTGAAATGTAAGCAAAATAGTGTTCCGTAATAAGAAAACTTGGTTACTGACCAGAAAATATAGAAAACATGGAATGGTACACAAAAGAGACATTTACGGATTTAAGACAATATATTTTACTTTGGTAGTGTAAAAAGCATTTTAGAAGAATAATCCACCAACAGTTTTGAAATTGAAAAAAAGATATTTTGAATCAAATAGTGAAAAATCAGACTTTCTCTAAATGTTTGTCTTCAGATCTCTGTCGTGATACAAAATATAAGACAACATCAGGATATAAGATAAAAGGCAACATCTCTGCTGTCTTTCTCCAAACCTCAGTTAAGGATTTGATCCATGCTCTGTACAAGAGCATACAACATACATATAAGAGTGGAACAATTTAAGATAAAAAGGTAGAGATAATTCTGTAGTTCCATCTTGGTGATCTGTTTTCTCCTTTTGTGAATGTAAGGACAATGAATGTTGTCTTTTAATGATTTAATAACACATACAGATCACCTTTTTAATACAGAGAAAATAAATGCCTCCGTCATGTACAAAGGTCAATTATTCCTTGAAGGCTTGTAGAAATCAATATAACAGTGATAAAGAAAGGTTACAATTTAGATGAAGCCTAGCTACATAGTAGGTTAAAATCCAATAACGAAAACTTGAGAAGTTCTAAAGATAAACCCAACAGTTATAACTCTAATAAAAAAGTCCTTCCAAGTAGCTTCTTCAACATTAAAAAAATTAATATAAATTTTGTGTTTGAGATAAATTCTTAAGTCTGCTCAGAGAGATAACTGAATTACAAACTTATTAAAAGGCCATGTGAACCTCATACAGATGCATGACTGAGTATTTCCACTGGAATTAAAAACGGTCACCTGATCTAATTTTTAGTAAATAAGTTGAAAGTCATTTTCCTGGTTAAAGTGGTGCCCAGTAATGTTACTACAGATAAGGGTCTGTCAGCATTTTCATTATGCAGTCCTATTTTTAGAGATTTAATGCAAGTTGTCTGTCAAATCCAGTTCATTGCTGAAATAAGAAATACAGTGACTCAGACCAGTGAATATGTCTTAATACAATAAAAGAAAAGAAATCTTGTGTTTAGCAGTATCTAGGTTAAGAGATGCAAACTAAGTGTTTTTTAAAGCGAAGGTTAAATACAGAGCAAATATTTAACTCAAATAGGTTTACAGGACCCCGGGGTCAAGTTATACCCTAATTTAATAACAACTATATTTTATGGTAGTTCTTGTTTAGTGAAGCTCCTGATCATGTAGATAACTTAATATGAATATTTCTTGCATGCTCAAGGCAAGTCATACCTATAAATAATTTATTGGATCATAGAAAGAAACTCAAAAGCACTTTGGAGTGCAGGTACCAAGGATGGCAAAAAGATCCTCAAAGCCCTGTGAATAAGGAGCTATGCATGCTTAAGGAGTGAAATGCTTGGCTACAGTGTCTGACTGACTCTCTCCACATCTTCCTCCAGCTGAGATCCCGTGCAGCTGACCCTTGTCTTGCACGTGTCTACAAAGGACAGCAGGAGCGAGTCCTTTGAGCAGTGAGCCAGCTTGTACATTTTCTTAGGAGTAGGTTTCAAATCTTCTCCGTGAATCAAAGTAGGGATACAAGCTCAAGTCTTTCTATTTAGCACTGCTCCACTTCATACAATGGCAACATGTTGATGGGGCTATTGTCAGAACTATATATAGAAGGGAAGTGAGAGGCTCATTGACTTTCCTGGGTAGGAATTAGAGCACTATAACCAAACCTCCTTACATGGCTTAATTCAAGTGCCTTTTTTTTCACGTGCAAAGAGAATTTGAAAGCACATTAGGCACCAGGTCAAGTATAAAACAGTTATCTGTTGATCAATACACACAGAAAGTATCTATGATTAATGAGTTCACCACCTCAATAACATGTCTTTGTTGGCCAGGTAGGCATCAGTCATATGAGGAATATCTGTCTTCCACTGGTCCCAAGAGCAGCTCCTCCTTGCTGCTGACTTGCTATCTTCCAAATCCAGGGTTTTTTTCCTTTATAATTGTCTGTCTTTCCAAGTTAGGATTTCTCCTCCTGAACCCTCAAGCTGCTAATGAGCCCAGTCTCAACAACCTCACATCTCTCAGCAGCTTTGCCTTTTATCTTGTACAGTATGACTCCATGCATCCTCTTTCTCACTTTTCAGTTCTCCCAGAAGCCTGAACCAACGTTATGCATATGGACAGTGTAAGAGTTGGACCTTGGATTCTTGGTCACATATAGCTGAATCCCAGGGTAATGATAAGGTTACTGTCCCTGCAGCGCTGTGAGATAACAAAATTCAGATTCCCCTCTTAATATTATTCAAGTAGAAGAGCTGCAGTAAAAAAGGATGAGAAAGTGCCGTCCTGGAATAACTAATAACTGATGGCTAAATTATTATGCATCCTCTTGGTATAGAAAAGCTAACAACATCAGAGCAAAATTATTACGAGTAAGGATGTGAAGCAGTACACTCTGATTCTGAGATATCCTTTGCTTTTTCTTCTCAGCTAGGCACTTTCACCATTAGTCTGAGGGACTTCAGCAGAGTCAGAACTAGTTAACATGGAGAAGAGTCTCTGTTAGTGTCTATGTGCCTGCCCACAAACAAGATTCAGGCACCAACACAGTAAGACGGCACACTGCAGGCATCAGAAACACAGTTCTTTGAACAAAATACATTAAAGGTCCTGGGACCTGGAAAGACACTGAATCCTGAAAGTTTCTCATTTAGCACCCTGAATTAATTACATAAAAGATATCCAGCACTATAACTTTTTCTTTTGTACCTGCTTGGACCTACACATACGATAATCCATTAATTATACTGAGAATGGCTGACAGAGTCCATTTGGGAGTCTAGTAGAAGAACCTCGTTTTCCATTTCTTTGCCAAGCAAAGAAAGGTTTTGTTTAAAAAAGATAAGAGCAGCTTTGGGGATGTTGAGAAACTTTAGTTCCTGGGACACAATAAAATGAAAATTATGGTGTCTGTGGAGGCAGAGAAGTGACTGCAGTGGAACAAGGATTACAGACAGAAACATAAACATATAAAGCCCATCTTAAACTCCTCCTTAGATACCTATCACTTGCTCCTTTAGTATATTCAATCCTTTATCTAGACTACCCAAGAGATACAATCAGGGCAGTAGATATAAATGAGCCCTTCATTTTCAGTATTCATGTTGCATGATTTAGATCCAAATTCTGTTTAGAGCTAGGGAAAATATCTTTTAAAAAGAAGTTATTGTAAATTTTGGCAATCTTTGCATCACTTTATTCACAGTCCTTTATTAAGCCAGCTCTATAAATGGCTAAACAATATAATATGAATAACATCCATTGCAGATTCTTGGAGGGGGGGTGGGGGGGTGGTTGTGGTTGTGTTTTTTTTCCCAAGGAATAATTAAGTATCTTGAAATTTTCCAGTTGCTCAACCAGATCTTATTCTCAGATATATAGATATACCACTAGTAATGCCACATCTGGAATATGCTGAAAGTCCAAGTCATAAGCATCCAAGACTACATTTTCAAACAATACATAGACATTACAGTGTGCGATGCCTATTAAGTTTCATAAGAACTGAGCTGCTAAATCCACATCCCTGTATGATCTCTCAGAGTATAGAAGAGAGAGGCACCCTTTGTATGGAAACCAGTGTTAATCTTCATTCTCGCCCTTTTTCATGGTGCATCTCAGTAATTCCTTTCACCTCCCTAGCTCACAGACTGGCTTAAATAGCTTGTGTTTAATGCCATCACCACATGAAGTCCCCATAAATCCTCCTACTGGACTGGATAGCTGTGAAATGTGCTGCTGCAGACTATATTACATTCCCTGTTTTGAAAATGTAGAGGCAAATGCTTAAAGAATGCTGTGATTAAGTTGGGTGTTTTGACTACCAATAAGATGGAGCACACAGGTGCCATGATTTATAGGAATTCAAGGAGTACTGAGACTGAACTGGATATTTCTGAACTGAAAAGAGGTATGTTATAACGTCAGGTGGTTCTACATTTGCCAGGAGAAAAATGCAGCTCCTGGAAACATTGTTCTTTTCAGGCTTAGTAGGTCTCAGCATAATAATTGGAACTAGGAGATACCTAAAAGCAGGTGGCAAAACTGAGTTTCCTTAATCGCAACACTGTTAAATATTAAAGAGTAAGTACTTAGGGTAACAGCCTTTGCAGAATTTCCCACTCGCTCCTTTGTCTGTGGATGAGCACTGGTAAGTCCTTGGTTGCTGCCGCTGAAGGAGCAGTCAGTGTGTGGCAAGCGACAGCAATGGCCCATGAGCTGCCTTTCTCTGAAGCAAACTCATCAGCAGCTCATTTTCCAGCATCCTTCCTCCTGCACTTGCCCCATTATGTCCTCTAGCTAAAGGAGGAACCAAAACCTGACCTAGCCTTGGCTCGTCATCTATTAGACTGCACAACTCAGTTCTGCTCTCTGTCCCGATAAGTCTTCAAAAGGTTCCACTTAGAGGAGCCTTAAAATAGAAGGGAATCAGCCCTGACACATTTTTAGCTGAATAACTAAACAGTGTTGTATTCAGCAGAGAAAGGTTATTTTTACTGGATCCATAGATTGATTTCCTTGGGAATTCTGTGCCCAGGAGGTGAAATTCTTAGCACAGATGTGGAACAAAGGCTGTGAACTGTTTATGCCCCATCTTGCTGTTGGCATTTTGTATCTGTTTAGATATGTTTGCAAGCACCTGCAGACAGGTGAATTTCAATCAAGGCTAGATTAGGATCAGGTTCTAAAAATAATAGATGGCAGTTACTCATTGCTGTGAAGCTATAGTCTGGTATATTAATGACCATGTTCCACATAAATTTACATTGAATGTAACCTTAACTGTGCTTAATTTGTATCAGAAAACTGAGATTAGCTTACAACGCTGAAACAGGGATGGAAACAGACACTTATGGAGTAAACTTGAATACAAAATACAATTTTTTATCTTTTTTATTTGTCTTTAAAATTTTTCCTGCATGAAAGCCTTATAATTTAATCTACACAAGAACTTTAAATTGTACGTAATTTATGAGGTGTAAGAAAATGTCTTTTTCAACCGTTCCAGTCTATTGGATCTGACCACATTTGAGAAACCGTTCATTTCTTGCATTAAGCAGCAGATATTCTGAAACCACTAGAATGAGTACATATTCAACCACTTGTTAATAAGAGCTAACATTTGTCAGAATGTGCACCTAAACGTCAACCACAGCTTCCTGCAGGGTTTGGAGGTCAAAAGGGAGCTACAGGAAGCCACAGAGGAGGGACAAGGCTTCATGCAGTCCCAGGGTCAGGCTCCCTGCAGCAGCCAGGATTGAGCACCAGAACAAGGCAGGCAGGGCAGGATCTCAGTGAGGAGCTGCAGCCTCGAGTCAGCAAGTGAGGTCAGGATGAGGTCTGGAGACAAGACTATGCGTCAGCCTCCATCCAGGGTGTAGCCAGCTAAACTCCTAGACTAGGAGGACATTCAAGTCCCTGCAATATTAATCTGAGTTGCAGACTGGAATTAAGAAGTTTTTTCATTTGTTGGTTGAAGCAGATCGGTTAAAAGTCATAGTAAAGGAAAAACTACACTGACAAATTTTCAGAATTTAGGTATTGCATAAGAAGAAACATTTTTTTCAAGGTATTTTTATGCCTCACATACATATTCACATTAAGAGTACTATTTTTGATTTTTTTAAAAAAATATTCTTCACTCTTTTAGAATCACTATGAGTGGTGAGCTGTGTCCTCACAGAGGAGACTGCCTCTTTCCTGACACTTTCCATCCATTGGGTTGGCCTTCAGATGTGAAAACAAATCCTGCCATGTGGGACAAGCAGCAAGCAACAGCTGTATTACACAGAGCCCTGACTGATCAGATACTGCTGTCAAAAATACCACCTTTGTATCAATTTCTTAATAAAATTGAAAAGTCTATCAACCTCAGATACAGCAGTACAATATTGTCAAGTATTCCTTAAAAACATTTTTGGTACAGCTGCCACCAATGCAAAAGCTAAGTTGGCCCCTGGCTGGCTAGAGCCTGACTCTGCACAGGAGATCTTGGAGGATGCAAAGCACATTGAAATAAGGTTGTGATCAGAAAGCTAAAACATCCTGGGGGACCTGCTCTTTCCCTCCCTGGGATCCATGGCTCAGCATTCTTCATGCCTGTGACATCAGCCTACTACTAAGAGTCATCACTTTTTTTCTGAAATCCTCTATTACCAGTTTTGAATTCTAGGGTAGTCCACAATCCCCCGAACAAAATTATCACCCACCGACTTACAGTGGAAACTTGTATGATTTTGTGTATTTCATACAAATATGTCTTTGATTGTTCTAGTTTTGTGATCCTCAAGGTGTTCCTTTCAAGAGGACAAATAAGGATAAAAATGTGGCAAGTAGGAAGCCTGGGTGATTTCTTACAGGTTCAGACGGTGCCTGCTCTAAAATCTTACATGCAGTGATAAGAAGTTAAATCATCACAAATGGACATTCAGGAAGTGTTGTCCAGGACTCAAATGCCTGAAATTTGGAGTGCCAGAATGAGTTAATTCAATTTGTCTTAATCAAGATCTTAGTGAAGTGAGCAATTTTTAATACTATATCACGATAAGGCTTTCACATGTCACTATGGAGCCAGAAAGGGATTTTAAGAGATAAATTATCCTATTTGCAACACAGGACCAGCTGCAGCTATGTAATTCAGTTCACTGGAAGATTAGGAACTGAGGTTACATTGATGTTATTGCACTGAGCGGTGCCAAAACCCACATCACAGAGCTGGCACAGCCATTTCAGGAACGGCTGTTCCTGCAGCAGCCTGCGCTCTCCCAGAGAGTTCCTGGCATGGTTTGGGAGTCCCAGCTTGCCAGGGACTGACCACAGCAGACACACTGCAGGCAGAAAATTAATATTTGAAGTTCTACCAATAGGCCAATAACAATGCTGCAATTTTAGAAAATGGAAAAAAAATGCCAAGCAAATCCTTTCTTATTCTGTCATGATGATTACCACAATTTAAATCTATAAATTAACTAGTGGACTTATGAATAAAAATAAATCATAGAATCATAGAATAGTTTGGGTTGGAAGGGACTTTTAAAGGTCATCTAGTCCAACAAACCAGGACATCTTCAACTAGATTACGTTGCTCAAAGTCCTGTCCAACTTGACCTTAAATGTTTCCAGGGATGGCACATCTACCACCTCTGGGAAACCTGTTCCAATGTTTCACCACTCTCATTGTAAAAAATTTTTTTCTTATACCTAGTTTGAATCTACCCTCCTTTAGTTTAAAACCATTGCGCTTTGACCTGTCACAAAAGGCTCTGCTAAAAAGTTTGTCCCTAAAAGTATTCTCATAGTTAAAAAAACACCCTTCTTTTAATTTTCAAAATAAGACAACTTCAGAAGTTCACAACAACTGTTGCTCACCTATGCTTTTTCTTATTATTCTAAGGCTTACAAATCAAATCAATTTACACAGTGTCAAATTTCATTTAGGCCCAACTGTTTTATAGCATATTTTCTGACCTCACCTTACTGGGAATACCACTTGCAAAGAAGAGCAATTTTTCTTTAAAAATAATAGAATTATCTAATGCCAGCTCAGTATAAGAAAAGTGTTATCAAATCAAACTCTTGTCAGGCACAGCCTATCTTTTCCTCTAGAAAAACATATTCCACATATTAGTTCTGTGGGTTTATATAACATGAAGATATAGGAGTAAAACTTGTACTTTGATAGCAAAACCATCATACCACCTGCCCAGTATCTAATTTATAGAGATAGACAGAATTTTTTAAAAGCAAGTATCGAATGTATCACATGAATTTAAATAACGCCAAGAACTGCTGGTCACACAGCATTTTTAAATCATCAGGTTGTTTGCAGCATTGATTTGCCAGATTAACAGTTGTCACTTTAAAATAAATTAGTCATAAAATGTGTGGAGTTGACCTTATTTTAGTAATATTCCCATCAGTGTAAGTATTAAGTTTTAGACTATAAGGATTAGACAGAAATATGTGAGATAAAATTTAGGAAAAAATGTAAAATATGTAATTTAAAATTTTTGCCTGATGTTAACTGCTCTTGTTTTATTAAAAGAAAAAACTGAAACAAAACATCGGCTGTGCTCCTGAAAAATTATTTCTAAAGCAGGTAAGCTAAATTGCTTATCAACAGATAAGCATCATCATTTTGCTCCAGACTGTTATTACTACCTGTGGTTGGTCAAAAATGTTCATCAAAATGGATCTGATGGAAATTGTGTTATAAAACTATTTCATTAGAAAACAAATAGGAGAGAAACAGCTTGAACTTGAAGGGAATGTAAGAGGCCTTAAATCTCTGCTAATCAGCATCCTTCTTTATATTATATAACTATGAGAAAATGTAATAAAAACATGTAGGAATACAGATTACTTTTCAGACATTTTCATTAAAGTAATTAAAATTTGCAAGTTAAGTTTTTTGAAACTCCACATCATGGGGAATACTGAAAACATTTTTGGTGTTTCAAGAAAACATGATCAAAATACCAAAAGTGTTCATAAGTAATCAGTTCAGAGATATGGCCAGCTCTTCTCCCAGATAAATAGACCCAAAAAGGAGAAAAAGGACAGAATACTATTTACTAATTTTATCAGTCAGCCAATGAAGATTGGAAAATGAAGAACAAAGTGACATGTTTCTGCTCTTCATAGGCAAAGCAGCCAGGAGAAAAGAAATGTAGCCTCCATTCATCTTGTGAGAGTTATGCTTCTTCAGGCATCTTTGAAGTCATTGAAATCACCTGTTCTTTACCTCTATTCTCTGTCTTTAATAGTCTAGCAATGTCATTAAAGTTTTGCTTTCCCAAACTGAGGTTTCAGATAAAGAATCAAAAATATATGCCTTAAGAATATTTACAGTCTTATTCTATCCATGGAAACATGATGGGTGTAAATAGTTCCACTATGTTGTTTGTCCAGATGGATTAACACACATGTTTGCTAGAAATGTACCTGTTTTGGTGTTCTATGCCAAGTTTTCTTATCACTTTACCTTTCAGGGCAAAGACCCTCAACACAGACTGTGAGCATCTGCTTTTCTTCTGTGTTTATGGGAATTACCATTTTTATATCATCTTCACGCTACCCAAATGTATTTGGCCATTCTTTTAATAGTTTACGGAATTCTTTAATATATCATATTTAATTTTATAAAATTTGCAATTCTGTATAATTTGTATAACAACGTTTGTCTAAATCTCAGACTAATCAGTCACCATCTTAATAGTTTCTTTCATTTCAATATGGCAGGAAAGAGAGGATTCATAATCATTATCTCCCAAAAGTCAGAGGAAAAATATAAATAAAAAAACACACTAGCATGTAAGGTGATGCTGGAAACACTGGAATTCACCTGCGTTCAGTCACACACTCACTGCTCATTTACTTACTGTGTTATTTGTAGATAGAGGTTCTATTTTTGTTAAATAGGCTCAAGTCATATATACTTTCCATTACAATGCTGAGGAGCACTATAAGATGTTCAGAAACAGGAACGAAATAATAGACAAACAACACAGAATTGCATTGCACTGAGGCTTTATTTATCATAATCAAGTGCTAAAAAGCAGAAAAGGGAAGGAATGCTTCCCAGAGAACTGTCTCCTCCTCTGAGACACCCTCACAGCCTAAATATCTATTTCATCCCTTTTCCACACATGAAACGCCTTGCTATCAAAAACTACCAACACAGAGTCAGCAGTCATTAAGAAAATATTTTCAAGTTATATCTGCAAAAGTAGTTGAGTTATTGTAAAACTTCTGACCACCTACCCTTCTTCTGATCAGAAACTATTTGATAATTTCCATTAAAAAACCAGCCAGTTAAATACTATTCAATCTTGAGGCTACATTGCTCTTTAACTCAAAAGAATTTTCTTCACTTAAAGGGTCTACTTTTTTCGCTTATTTACAGACACAACCCTGTCCTTTTCATCTCTTGATTGGCCAGATTGGCCGAAGTAGTTTATATGAGGGTAGATTACTTGAACAAGAGCTCATGCCTTTATATACCTCGTTAGCCACCTCATGGAAGCTGTGACAATATTTCTCCTTGGTAAGTTGAAGACAGCTTATCTTTCACTGAGAATGAAAGAAAACTACCTTCACCATGAGACAAGTATAGGTAGGAAAACACTTGGCAGAGACTACTTCATGATACCTACTGAACTTGCATCCTTCCCAAATTTGCAGTAACTCATTCAAACATCCCTATCCTGAGACTCATCTTTCATTGCAGCACCTATTCAGTTTTAATTTTTTAGGGTGATTTTCATGTACATTCTTGAATGTACTCTAAAAAATATCTTTTTGACCATCTGTGTAATGGTTTTGTCCATTTCTAGGATCACTGGAAATACTTTGCATGGACTTTTTTGACAGTTATATCCTTGAGGTGGCTCACAGGAATTCTGTGCTTGACTTACACTCGCAAAATTGCCCTCCTTTCTCATTTGCACCTGTTGCATTCCCAGTTTATGGCAGTCATTCTTCTTCTTAGTCTCTGGGTGCATGACCTTGCACTTGGTACTACATGTTATCCTCCTGTTCCTATTACTCCAGTCCTCAAGGTCATCCAGCTCTTCCCATATGATACTCTGATGCTCCTCTGTATTGATTGCTGCTCCCAGTTTTGTATTATCAGCAGATTTCATCAACACACAGCTACTCTTTTTGCCAAGGTCACCAATAAAAATATTACATATAATTGGCCTCAAGACCTATCCTTAAGGAATTACACTAGCTACCATCTTCGAGCAACACTCTTCTCTTTCTAGCAGTCTCTCTGTTAGCCAGTATTTTTCCTGCTTTGCAGCTCTTGTGCTGTGCTCTATCATCCCCAGCAAACTGCATTTGGGGGCAAGTGAATTTATCCTTCAAGATTTTGCTCTCTTTCCTTTGCCTATAATGCTTGCTATGTCAACAAAGACAGAGATCAGGTTGGCCTGGCACGATCTGTCATATATAATTCCTCATTGCCTTTTTGTCTTATTTTCCATCTGCCTCTCTGTCTTTGTCTTTTCCTTCAAATGTTCTAAAGCTTTACAGACTATTCTAATCAGACTGGTATATAGTAGTAGAGGCATATGTGACTATGAACTAGCTTGGAAATAATTAGCGAATGCAAATTCAGATTACCTCCATGGGGCATAGTGGTAAAGCCAACCCAGAACCACCTCCTGTTGCTATTAAAACAAAGCCCTAAGGTCAGGGATTAGGTTTCTTGCATCTTCCTTCATAAGTACCCAAGCTACCAGTCTAGTGGTAAAAAGGACATTAGGACTTGCTATTCCAGTCGTCTCTTGGAATAAACAATTTCACTTTGAAAGCTGGAATAAACAAGCTCTGTTTCCTTGTTATGAAAGAGGTGCTCATCTCTGGCTCAGAGAAGTTAACTGCCTGTCATAGGCAGGATGCAAACACTTCTACTCTCCTTTTTATTTCAGCTGTAGTAAAACTCTTTTTTATGCTTAAAGCTTTCTCCTTGCATTATATAAGAAAGCATGGGAGCCTCACTCAGGATTGTGAATTCCACTGAGTGCCAGGGAACCTGAAAGTATTCATATTATTGTTATTTCCATTTAAGAACACTTCTAATGTGACCTAGAAACTAGATTCCTTAAACAGCAAAGAAAGTATTCAACAGAAAGGGTTTATTTTATCATTATTTATTTTTTCCTGCTTGTAATCAAAGAGAAATGGACAGCAAAATATTTTCTTAAGGTTGCAAACCTTTCAGGGCAAGTGTCAAACTTGGAGTTTGAAATAATATCTGTTCCAATATACTTTATCAAGCTGATTTTCTTTTAATTTTCACAGAATACCTCATCTTTATAGTATTCTTGCATCAAATACTTAGGGATAGGCTAACTACTCCTCCCCAAATGAGCTATAAAGAAGTGTATGATACTAAGATAGTATCACTTTAAGCATGATGGGCTTACTCTTGCCTGTTTCTAAGATTTGCTGGGTTATTTTGGTTGCTTGGCCCTTCAGAGAAGCATGCGTTGATCAGATGCAGCTTTATGATCTTTATGCATGCTCTCAAAGGGAAAACCATTTTAAAACTTCTAACCTTCTTACTTCCAGACAGAGCAAAAAATAAAACTCATTAATCATGTCCTGCAGAATGTCACTATTATAGATGCTGTGAGGAGTTGCCACAGTGGCAGTAAAATATTCGTATTTTCAGAAAACCAATTACAAGGTACAGTAAATCACTTAAATGTGTTATTGGTGATATTCAGAAAGCAGTGAGAATTTCTTCCTGTACACATAATTACCTGAGGCAACCACTTCTTTTCATGGTCAGTGAGGGGAAAATGATAGTTGATGGTGAAAAGAGGAACTTGTGTTTCCAGAGACACTTCCGAGCATAAAACAGTCACTATTTTTCACCCTCGACTTCATCAGAACCTGAATGCAATCTTCACCTCAATGACTAGTAGAAAATGAGCTCCAAAGATACCTTTTACAAACTTGCCAATATCCCATTGAAAGTACAATTTTGGATTACCCTGACCACTCCTGTAGTATGCCTGTCCATTTGGTCTGTCCTTCCTGTGAAAACAAGACCCATAAGATTTTTCCTCCATCACAAAAGGGTGTAGTTACTTTGTTTTGTCCTTGTGGTCCTTATTCTCCCTAGTATTCCTCAACTTCCACATGAATGTAAGTTTATGAGAAATAAATTCTATGTCACCATTCCTTATGGTCTCAGCTAAATCCCTTTTTCACAGCTTTTCCTACCACAATGCTGCCAAGTCACTGGCTTGTGGCTTGAGGGACACTGGCTGTCATCTGAGGCTAATGCAACCATTTTACCTGTACGTGAGGAAACCCATGGTTATTGTCACCTTGGTCCCTCCCATTGGTCCTCACTCCTTATACATCTGCATGACTTTTGTATCTTATAAATCTGGACTGCTGGTTAACTGGATTGTAGAACAGCCTTCTCCTGTGGTTTTATAAATTTTATAGCCAGGAACTTCAGGTGCTGCCACGACGGAATGAAATAACAGTAGGGAAGAAGACCCATGGGATGTATTTTTAAACTGCTGCATACAACTGAACAATGCTGGCAGTGTAATTGTTGAACAATGACTGCACATATTTTCTTTGCCAGGATTCAGCTAATAGTTACTATGGAAATGTAAATTAAATAATTGGTGATGTGTTGGACTATAAATACACCTGTAGATGCTGTCTGCAGTGCCCACATTTTAAAACAAAAGAAATTTGCATTAGATGTAAATGCAAGAAATGTTTGCTTGAAACACGAGACCTTCTGTCATCGTTACTAAGCTGCTCTCTGGACAGCAATCCAAGACTTGAGTGAGAAGATATTTAGATTTTGCAGAAAAGACAAAATCTTGCTCTTTTTCCTTAACCTCTCCTGGTTTTATTCCTTTCCTTTTGTCTTACTTCCTTTCTCTTTTTCCTGCCTTTTTTGTTTATTTTTCTGTTAGATGGTTTCCTTTGTTCTCTGACATTTTTTTCTCAAATACCATTCGTTCACTCTTGTAATAGAAACTTTGTGGAGTTAAAGTGCAAAGTTGATAAGATGGACCTCCTTCCTTTGCCATTAGTGGCTTAATCTTCATAAGCTTCTTCTCTTGCCCTACCAGTTGTCCCAAAAAGAAAGAAAGAAAGAAAAAAAGATGCTTCAAAGTACCAGTGACCTTCTTTGACCATGGATTGATTATGCTGTGCCTTCCACAAAAACCTGGCACCCAGGAGCCAGCAGTCAGTAACCTTTGGCTGCAACCAGGGTGATTCTCTTGTGTTTACGCTGACATAAATTGTAAATTATCCCACTGAAGTCAGTGAGTCAACTCTGTGCATTGGTATATATCTGAAATGAGAATCAGACCTCATATGTTATTATCTCCATATATTGATAAAAGCTTCCAATGGACCCACTACTGTATAAATTCTACACACAGCAAATTTAATACCCCTGGGCATAGTGCTTACTTAAAAAAGTTAACTGAAATTAAGTGTCTAAATAAAGGCAGGTTCTTTGAAGATCAGATATAGTTTTCCATTGCTTCACTTTTGTTATCTCTATTGCAAAGCAATACTGTGACTGCTATCAGTTGTAAAAAGGTGCATGAGTTTGCTTTATAGATGCAGTGCTCAGAACAGGAGTAATGTTTGGCAGCACGCTGACCCTTTCAGTTTCTTACAGCAGCACTCTGCAATATATTTGTAACATGTTAACCCTCCACAGGCATAAAAAGATAACCCATTTGGCTTGCAATTGCATTGTTCACATACACTTAACCTACCTTACATATAAGCTGCACACATACTTGGTGCTGGCCTACAAGACTTGAAATGCAGCCACATATTCAAACATTTAACACGGATTACATGGGCAGAAATCATGACATATTTGTTAAAATAGGTAAACCAATTTGATCAGAACTTTTCCTACCGGTGTACATGCATAATTATATACACATATACACAAGTGCATGCAAAAACCACACACATACATGCATTCTTTACATAAATTTTGTTATTGACTTCAGTGACAGCAACATTTCATCATTTCATCTTCTTGCCCTTTGACTACCTTGCCTATGTCTATGCCAGTGTATCTCCCTTGGAAAGCCTGTGACACAGCAAACCTATAGGCTCTCTGAAAGATAGCTGAAAGTGTTTTAGCTCATCCCCCAAGACAAATATTTCCTCTTTCTTCCACATGGCAGAATTTCAACATCCAAATAACATTGTATTTCTGTCTAACAGGTATAATAACTTATTTTTGTGGTACCTCAAACCCTATCATGGACTGTATTGCACTTGCTACTAGGTAACTTTGTTTAAATCTTTGTCTTTAAAGCAAACAGCATAATGCATGAGACTGTATATTATGAAAACATCAGTAGATACTTCATAGTTAAATGATTTGACATTTTCAGGATTAAATGTCACCATTTCACACTTTAAGGACTGGATTTCATGACCAAATTTAACAAATTAATTCTTCAGAGGACAATTGAATTGCCATGCTATTTTTGAATTTGATACTCAGTGACTGCTGCAGCAGAAACAATTAAAATGATCCTGCCAGAGCAATTAAATATAAAGAAATGAACAACTGTAATCCCTAAAACTTTCAAACATCAAACATGCATTTATTGTTACAACACCTCACAGAATATTTATCAGTATTTGAGCATAAACAAAAACTATTTTTCTTCATAAAATATCTTTCTACAGAAATGCAGTCAGAATCTCTCATAATAATAAAAAAATAGACATCCTTAAATGTCTTTAATTTTAAGGTACTACAAATTTTCTTTGGGGCTTGAGAGTGAAAGTAGTCGTGTCAGTAAACCTTTTTAAGCTTCCACCTAATCTGAATTAGGGCTATAAAATCCCCGATGTGCCAATTCTGATTGTTTTTGCATGATGAAAGGAAATTCTTATGGCAGTGAGAGGTATGCAGCTACATTTGAGTATGTCTGGGTATAACCTTTCACCGGACAGGAAGATACAGGTGCAGGAGTTGGCCTTTGTGTTACCTGCAATCCATAGTGACATCTGCATTGAACAGTGAACACGGTGACAAAATACCTTCAATCACAATATTAACTGTTAAGTAGTCATTAATGTTACAGATGTTCATCTACAACGTCCCAAGAGCTTGCATGTGTTTTAGGAACCAGTTAAAATCAGTATTAAAACAACTATACATTGTCAGTGACAACAGTATAGTCCTTTACAGGCTGAAGACTGGTAAGTTTACCTGTCACAACCTGAATTTTTTTAAGGGGTCAAAATGAAATAATCACAATGAGGGACTCTGCCTTTTCTCTGAAATCCTATTAATTGTGACAAACTCATAGAATTTAAGTTACAGTTTTGATACAGGGATAAAAGACAATGTCCTGTTGCAGAAGTGAGTATAGTTCCTGTTCCTGCATCTGGGTGTAAGGGCTGTGCCTGTGTGCACACCCAGCACACTTGGGCATCATTTGCCTGGGTGGCACAGGAACTCCTCAGCTAGTCCCTGCACAGGGGAGACAAATATTTCAATGGGCTTATTGATACAAATACTGATTTGAAAGAAGGTGATTGACTGAACTCCACAACAAAGCATTTGACTAACCCTTACAGGAACTCTCCAGGTAGGAATTTTGGACAGCCACTTCCCCCAAGCAGCTCCTGCTGTGCTTAGTCCAATTACTAGACACTATTTTTGTGCTTAAGGTGCGCTGATTAACTCCCTGGGTGAAGAAACTAGCAGTCTCAGGCAGTTCCTGCTGTAGAATTGACCAAACGCTATAAAGACTATTTTAAACAGTTAGTAGCAACAGTTCCTGAAGATTCAGAAATGGTCACGCAGGACAGGATTTTATATTTAGTTACGGTGGGACTTTTTTTACACAGAATTCAAGATAATAGCAACGGTTCATGCACGTGCTAGAGTAGTCACATAGGGCCATGGCCCAGCTGAATTGTAAGAATTCACTAGAACAGTTCAAAGAATCTTATTTGATATAGCTGAAGTTGTCACTGCAAGGGATGTTTGTAACAAAGACTGTCACCTTCTGGACAATGACTAACATCTCATTCAGGAAATCTGAATGCATGCATAAATATGTCCTTATGCAAAAGACTTTAATAAATCAGAATTTTTAAAAATGCTATGTCCATGAGTATCTGTGCAAAACAATAGGTAGGGCCATTCTATATACTCCTTGCCATAAACCCTTTTGATAGTACATGTATTCACAATATTATTTCCCATTAATGTGTGAACTAGCCTGAAGTCTGAGCTGGTACTTGCAGTGTTTAAAACCACATTTACTTACCTTTCACCTGGTATTGTCTGTTCTGTGTATTCGGAAGAAGCCACACAGAGTCAGACCTCTGTGTGCCTGCTTACAAATTCTGTAATAACTTTCCGTAGCTAAGAATAAATACATACATAAATATCTCCTGGCCAACAGAAGAATGAGCAGCAGTCTTCAAAGGAGTTTTACATTCCAGTAACAACGGAACTTTGCAGGTACACTTAAAATATCAAAAAGCATTGTTTGAAAATAGCAAGAGGGAGACATTTAAGAAAGAGAAGCGTGTATGGGGCTGCAATACCAGGAAGGCAAATGGCATGAAATCTTGAGATTTGCTGCAAACATTAGTAATTAAAATTACTTTCTTTATTCTTCTCCATGACAAATATATCAGGATGGTAGGTGCCAAGTGTGGAATAGTGGACTTAGGAATGTGAAAGGACAGAGGCTACATGAGTCAGTCTCTTTAAACACGGTAGAGGGGAATTTGGAGCCAAAGAAGAACCGGGACAGTACCCCAGAAACCCTTGTGAAGGAGTCTGAACCTGAGGTTTCAAAAGTATCATTGTAGTAGCCAAAGAGAACAGTTCATGTATCTGTTAATAGTGGGGAAATAACGGTAAAATTAATGAAGATTTGCAAATATTTCTGTTCATAAATGCTGTTGACCTCTGTATGACAACAGTTTCTTTGTTGGTTTTTTCTGCAGCCATTTTTTTATTTACTTCAGACATGATATATGACTTTGTGTTGCCATTTTGCACACCAAGACTTCACAAAAAAGTACAAATGATTAATATCAGAAATGTCTACCACTGTTGTTTCCTTATTCAATTTTAAAACAATGATCTTTAAGAATATCTAAGTAAGGTATTGCCAACAGCAGAAAGAAAAAGAAAAATAAAAGGAAAGAAAAGAAAATAATAACATTTCATTAGAAAATAAAAAATAATTATTCCAGTGCATTCCATTATCTTCTTTCATTAACACTGATTGCTCCTCTTCAGCTGGTTCACTGAACATGCTGTTTTAATCACTCATTTTATCAAATCTAATTTATCTAGACATAATCATGTAAATTATTAGCAGTAATTCAGGTAACAAGTAATAATGACAGAAAATGCAGTTACTTTAATCTATTTTCCATGCAATACAATAATACGGCTTTATGAGAGAAGGAAAAGAGAAACACTACCTGATTTGTCGGTGGGCTGCAGCAAATCAGGAGACTGGGCTTTGGGTCACAAACTTGGTTGTTCCTATACAAGCCAACAAGGTCTGGAATAATTGACTTCAGAATCTTGAGACTGGAAACAAAGATTAACATCAATCAACATTTGTACACAAGAACTGGGGCCTATTTGTTACCTGCAAGCTATTTGTTCTAGGGACCTGCAATAACTGTAATTCTGAATCCCTTTGCTCTAGACTTTTCTCAGCCCACCGCCATGCACCTGCAAAAAGTCAGAAGGATGAGTATAGGATTTCATTTCTGTGAGTGTGCACGTGTGGGTACACATGTACATAACCAGAACAAAGGCAAGAAAAAGGTCTGTGAATATTAAGATGCTCCTTTAATTTGGTGATTTCTTTAAAAAAATAATTTTGTCAGTCAAATGCCTAAATGAATGTCATCCATCTATTTTAGCAGTTGCAGTGATTTGACTTAAGAACTGGTCCTGAGGAGCCTGTTCTCTCACTGTCTTGACAGTCTTTTTCTATAAATATGTACCTTTCCAGTTGTGAATACTTAGGCATGGTACCAATCCTGGACCATTCCACACACAGAAATTCAAATACTTGAAAGTCTATTGAAAACAAATATAAAAGGAAGACTGGCAGATCCAAAGCAAAGGTTTCTTTTAAGATCTGAGACACAATTGTGTAGCCAGTATTTTTTAAAATGTGCAGAATTTGCACATCTGTAATACCTATATTTTGAACTGAACAGAATTGTTCAGGATGATCAATTCATACCTACTTTCCTCTGCTTTCCAACCACATGATGATGTACAATAGTTGTATGAGGCATAAAAATGTCACTTCTGAATAAATGTTTTTAGAAAACAAGCAATGAAAAATAGGAAAAGAAAATTGTTGTGACAGTGCAAAATAAAAACCATAGTAGCATCTAGAAAACAATGTTGATAATTATCCACTTTAGGAAAATGTTATATTTCACTGAAATAGCAGTCACATAGTCTTACCATATTCAGTTCACATATACAACATACATAGGAATATCTATTTGAAGAATGAAAAAGGCTAGTTTTCGTAATGAAAAAGACAAGTTTTCATAACAAAATATCTTTGATTTTCTTCACAGATGCTGGTCAAGTATATTTGAACTTTTTTCATAAAACTGTTCACTAAACTTTATTTTTAAAAATTTCAACTGTGACTAATTTCCTGCTTTTTTCTGTGAAGTAACTTTTTAAATACACAAACCTTTACAATTTAAAATTTACTTTTGTGTTCAAAGTGCCAGCAAAGAAAGAGTAAAACAATTTTAAGTTTCTAAAAGCAGGCACAAGTCTATAAAGAGTCACTTTTTCTCCTTCTACCCCCATCAGATTTTACATTTTCCTCTTTACATTCCCTGTGTAGCCTCATGTGTATAGCAAATTTTTCTACACATGAATTTTCATTTCAATCCTGCTGATTACAAGAATGCCCACATAAAGCCCCCAAATACTGGATTGAGAACATTTTGCCAAAATAGGATAAAAAGTTTCTCCTCTTTGGAACTCCTGACACACCCTAATAATCATAAGAAAATAAATTTGCTGGTGATATTCCAGGAGACTTCACTGCACACTGCAGAAAGATGTTTAAAGCCTTTCAGGGCTGTCAGAAATATTTACCAGAGCATATTTCAGGCCAATTCTTAAAATAATTTCATAGCTGTGGTTCTGAGTCTCACTTGTTGGGAAAAACCTGTGGCTGCTTTGATAAAGGTTTAGTAACATCACTGTTCTGATGATGAAAGAGTGGAACAGGATTCCTGGGCCTAAGTGGTTTTTTTTGCAGTTGCCATGAACAAAAGATCTGAATTTCAAAGTCTGCTCCAGCAAGTCCCTACATAGTCCTCAGACGATACAACTTCTGCTCCTGCCATCTGTTACTATCTTGGGTGTCCAAACAGCAGCATAATTGTGAACATGTTTTCGTCCAGTCACTTCATCGAAGACTTCTTGAATTAATCCATCTTGTGCTAGGATGCATGATATTCCTGCTAAATAATTTCCATCCCATCTTTTCATCTCTTATTTAGGACCATAAGCAGAGAACCATCCTTGATTTCAGATCTTTCTTTGGCCCCAAGGCTACATTTAAATACTTCTTTCTACATAAAAATGTTCAATACAGGACTTATCCAACCACCTAGTTGAAAGTCCTGCCCAAACCCTCAACATCCATACTTCAGTCATTGTACTGTCTGTTTCTTTGGTCTCAATGAATGCAGTTTTGTGCTGCTCATGTCCATTGAGATTAGCACTGTAAAAATAAAATCTCATCCTAATTCTTATGCCCTTTCATCCCTCTATTTCTCCATCAACATGTTTTTCTGTGAAACCTCCAAGACAATTTAGTGACCTCCATTTTCAAGGTCATTCTCCACCTCACTGTCTTGACACTATCAAAACGCATTTGCATCTTTACTCATGACCTACTAGCCGCTTGGCCACAACTGACTCTTAACTTTTACACCCAGAGTCTTTCTTCCTTATTACTCTTCATGCTTCAGAATATTTTCCAATAACTGTCTCCAAACCTACTTTGTTGTTGTCCTTCAAACTCCTACTTAAATCCTCCTATTCCATCCTATTTAGAAACACCTAACATGAGTTAGGCCTGCTTAACCCCTTCAGGTACTGCTGTCCAAATGGGTTTTTGTGCTTTTCTTTTGTCTGTATCATGTTTTCTGTTTTAACTTCAGATTGTAAATACTCTAGGACAGACACAGATTTGTTATGTGTCTTGCCACCTCTTCAGACATTACTGTTCTATCAATGACTGTGAGCTACAGTAATAGGAGTAAAAATTATTAATATTGAATTGTGTCAGTCACTGCATGCAACACATACAAAACCCGAAACTTAAAATGGAAAGCTTTATTTTCATGTTCCTTTTTCATGCCTCTCCTTTCTCTAACTTCTCTCCATAGATTTTCATTTAGGAAGTTTTCTTCTTCTGTCTTTTTGCCATTTTTGCCTTGTTCTTGTTTCTTCATCTGTCTCAAACCAGTCTTATTTATGTCTCTATTATAGTTACATACCTTCTTCATTCTCTCCTCACTATGCCTCTCTCTCTTATCTTCCTTTTCCAATCCTTTTGGAAGATTCAGCAGCTACATCTGCATAAATAGGAATAAACTGAAGTCATTCTTGACCTCAGTAGAATCATAGAATAGAATCATAGAATCATTCAGGTTGGAAAAGACCTCTAGGATCATCTAGTCCAAGCTTCTTCAAACATCTCCCTAACTCCTACACCATGTCTCGAAGAGCCACATCTACTCATTTTTTGAACACCTCCAGGGATGTTGACTCCACCACCTCCCTGGACAGCCTGTTCCAATGGCTAACCACTCTTTCAGTAAAGAACTTCTTCCTGATATCCAATCTAAACCTCCCCTGGAGCATCTTGAGGCCATTACCTCTTGTTCTGTCATTACTTACCTGGGAGAAAAGACCAGCACCAGCCTCACTTCAACCTCCTTCTGGGTAGTTGTGGAGACCAAAGAGGTCTCCCCTTGGCCTCCTCTTCTCCAGACTAAACAATCCCAGTTCCCTCAGGCGCTCCTCATACGGCATATTCTCAAGACCCCTCACCAGCTTTGCTGCCCTTCTGTGGACCTGCTCCAACACCTCAATGTCCTTCTTGTACTGTGGCACCCAAAACTGGACACAGTACTCAAGGTGTGGTCTCATGAGTGCCGAGTAGAGGGGCATAGTCACCTCCCTACTCCTGCTGGTCACAGGAGTTGATTGACCTCAATACAAACACAGACATTCAGAAACAAAATAAGCTATTTTTGCAATGACTTTTTTCACTAAGTGGTCTGTGGTATATGTACTGGGATCTGGTTTCTGCACCAGTCTCAACCGATCAAAATGCAGACTGCCTCATCTTTCAGCTTTTGTCCTCCAAAGAGCCAAGTATGAAAAAGCAGAAACAATTGCATGCTGGCAAGTATGCTACAAAACAGACTTCTGATGGGGGGACCAATTCCTTGAAGTCTATTTCTTTTTGCAAGCATGAAGTGAGTTACTATAGTATTACTCTAAAAAAGGTGCAGCACTGCATTTTTGTCAGAGTTAGTGTGTTTAGACGGGTGTATGATACTTCAGGAAACCCCATCCTTCCCCACCTATTTTCCTAGTTCCATTTCAGCCTAAATTTATTTATTTCGATAGAGGAAAACTGGGCAGAGCTAGTTAGAAATATTTTTTTTCCCACTGGAAAAAAAAACATACTTTTTCTTCTGTCAAAGACTAAAAAATACATACTTTTTCTACAGTATTTTTAACAATAAACTAGAAGCCTCTGCTGTTTTGCCAAGATAGGCTTTAAGATGATCATAGGACGCTTCCTTCCTCCGAATTGCTCAGAATGCAATAGCTAGCTGACACTTTTTAACTTCATTTAGTTAAAAACACCATTCCTATTGAAAAAGCCACTTCAACAGACTTTTCTTTTTAATCTAATAATGGTATCAAGCTATGATATCAGATGAAGAATCGGACTATACAATGTTTTTTGTGCTCATTAAATATTTTTTTTCAGTTTTCCTGTGAAAGAATTTACAATTGCAATTATAATACATGATCAGAAGGACCATTGTGGGGGATATTGAAAGCTGAGAGACAAGCATTGGAGCATGTGAAGAAGCTAAGAAAGTGCTAGTGGAGGAGTGTTTAATGGAAACAACACAAGAAGCTGAAGAAAATAAGACTTTTTTTTAATGCTGCTGCCTACAGAAGTGATTTTTCTTTCTGTATTACCTTCTGCTGTGGGGGCTTGAGCTCTAACAGACAACTGCTGGAAACTCACAGTGGTGGTTTAAAACATTATCAACGTCAGCTCTGTTTCCTTGCCTCTCTTGAAGGCCACCACTCCCATAGCAAAAGCATTAAAAAGCAGCCTGTTTCTGCATCAGCCACTCCAATGCACAGGACTTCTGACCACCTGAACTACCTCTGAAAGGGTGCCAAAACACTGGTTTGCAAACTATACCAGGTAAACCAAGCTGACTGCTTCCTGGCAGCCAGTGCAGCTGCTGTGACAACCTCCAGCAGAAGGCTACTCTGCTCCACAGGACCACCATGTCCTCAACCACTCCTTGCTCAGCAAATGTGATTCAGAGCCTGTAGATCAAATCCACCGCAACAGAAATTGCTCTGTGGTCAAGGTGTTTGTTATACTGGTTGCTGTATATTTTGTCACAGACTGCTCCCATATAAAACAGTACAAAATAAGAAAAGGAAAATTACATAAAATGTACTGGACGGGAGTCACAGCGTGTGCTGCTCGGTAAATCAGGACTGTGGTTGCAGTGTTATGAGAACATAAAATGAGTGCTGGTGCACCATAATACCGATGCTGCCTGTTATTTAATTGCTCTGCTTTACACTGATACAGAAAGTGGTTGAATTGGACCCTTGTGCTGCACTGTGAACTTCTGCAAAGCCATTAGATTTTGTCTTACATCAATTAACATAGGTGTAACACTCCATCCCAGGAGAGTCACGGCATGCCCCAGAGCCTTTAGTGCCACCAATGCCCTTGAAGGACATTTCTGCTTCCTTTGGCCTGTGTGATGACAATTCTCAATGCTGCCTGCACAGCTCCTGCCACTCTCATTCTGTCTACAGGCGATGACGTGAGAGGAGCAGGGCACTTACTAGGATGTTCCAGGGTCCTGCATTGTAGATTTGTCAGGCTCCTGGGTAAGCAATGCTTACCATGTCATGTAGATAACCTTAGAAACATCTATCTCCAAGCAGGTTAAGGCAACTGCGATTCAACATAATTTCCAAGGCAAATCACCTGAAGAAAGGAAACGACATCTACTGCACTATTTGATCTGAGTAGCACAAACATAAAAAGCTCTTGAATGCAAAAACGGCTTTCACAACAATTTTTAAAATTGCTGATCTGAAAAGAAAGTTTGGGAAACTTTTCCTTACAAAATAAAGGCTCTCCATTGCCAGCACACTGACAGTTTAAGTGAGCTTCCTCTCATGGCAGTTTGTTGCTAGTGGCACTAATGGTTGCTGATCTGCCAGTCTATATGCATAACATGTTTGTCTTCCAAAGTGGCAGCCACATAAAAGTTTGGCACATGTATGAATTTGACACAGTTTCCCATAACATCCTTGTAAGCAAGCTCAGGAAGTGTGAGGTAGAAGAACAGACAGTGAGATGGAT
>JAVSBS010027017.1:57998-73432 GCA_033124195.1 Coracias cyanogaster | reverse complement strand
AGGCGTATTGGGCAATCTATTGAATATGTATTGATTTACTGCTTATAAACACGATGCGAAGCTGTGCCGGTGTGCACGCTTTGGGAGGCGCTAGCCCCCGTGCACCCGCCGGCGAACAAACATACCTCCTCATAAACTCCCTGCAAGTTTCTGAGCCTGTTTCCATGCGTCAATGGGAATTGCCTACCAACCATCTATTTTAGAAGAAAACAATGTTTATGGGACTAAGCAGTGCAGGTTAAGTATGACATATGCAACAATGAGGTTATTTCTCATTTAAAAAAACATTTCAGTTTTATTTTCCTGTCAACATCTACTAAACTTAAGACAATTCCACAGTGTATGAGCGACAGTTTACTTGTCTATAGCAACACTGCTCTCACTCCCCTTCTACCTTCATTTTTCCTAAATTAAAAGTAAATAACAAATTTTTCTGCTGGCTTCTGACCTTTTTATGACCCTATATTTACTTGCCAAATATGTGTTAAAGCAGAGTGAAATTGCTTTTATTTCTGATATAGAGCTACACACTCTGTGGCCAAGTACTTTGTTAAGAAATAATACTTGGTCTATTTTTTATTTTTGTAGAAAGAACAAAGAATCTCTTCATTTTCCAGAAATGAAAAATGGACTAGGCATTATTTATAACATCTGTTGAAACTCTGGCCAGGTGAGCACCTCTAGGAGCTTTGGAGCAAGGATAGTGTTGGTTGTATTTTCACAACTCCTCTATGTACACACGTAGGAATTTCTAAATATGTTGATGTCTTTTTGCATGTCAGTAATAAAGGGGAGGAGAACAATACAGAGCAACTAATAATGTTATGCAGTCATGCACTATTACAAGGCCATTAAAAGATTCAATGAGTGATTAATCAGCTGAACAGTTAATTTTCCTTTGGGATCTAATGAACAATTAATATTGGTTCATTAATGAACCAAATTATTTTTTTGTAAAAATGTAAGCTGAAACTAACAATACTGTTGTCTGTCTGTCACTAGATTGTCCCTATGAAGAAATACAAGCTAAGAATGGGGGAAAAAAGAGATAAAGATCAGTGTAAGTGTCATCAGGTCACAGAGGGAAACTTTAGCAGATCTTTCAATCCAAAAAGTATCTTTATATTTTAAATTTCTAAACAAAAGTCAGACATACAGGACCCTGCTGACAGCAATGGGCCCACAGTGGCCATTAAAACACACACACACTCCCTTACTCTAGGTTTTGAAGGATTCCTGCTGTTATGGAAATATCCTAGAAAAGTGTGAGATGTCCCCAAAACTGAAAGACTGTTGCAGTAACTGTTCTGAAATCTAAAGAGATAGACACTGAGATATCTTCTATTTGATCACCTCAAAGCTTACTGCAGGATGCTGTAGCAGTAACATTGGACTCAGTACTCTGCTTCAAAACACCTGGCCTTCTGACTAATTTTTGTTTACAGTACCGTGATGCTTACAAGGTCAAATCACTGAAATCTTACGGAGAGCAGTGGGTAGATCCTGAAGATAGTTCTCATTTCTATCAAATCCATTTAGGATTTAATTACATCCATTTTCAATTATTTTCAATTAACTCCTTTTCCCACAATAAGGAACTTAATTGCAGTGCTTGATAGTAACTTTCAGCCTAGAGATAGCACTAGGAACCAGAGAATAACCTCAGGTAGATGCCATGTGTATGACTCCCAGGCTCTTAGAACAGGATTGTTTCTTCGGAAATGGCAGATTTTGACTGGAACCTTAGGAGAAAAAGTAGAGAAATCAAATAATTTTTCCATGGCCCTCTTCTACCCTATGACTTGGCTCAATGCAAATGATAAATACGATATTTGTTTGGGGAATACACTCCCTATTCTTTAATAGTACAATGTTCCTGTGGCATAACACAAATTCTAATGAGGGCAACTATTACTTAAGTCTTGCAAAATACTTGCTATGATTACTGTGAAGTATCTATCAGAAAGACAGAAAGATGGCAATTATACTAACACTTATTACCCTCTGGACAAGAAAATAAGGCAAGAGTTTTTTTCATCACAGATGCTTTATAAGCATCTTATATAATGGTAATTTTGTCCTGTTAGTACATAGGCAAAAAATACAGGTTAAAGGTAAAAACTTGGTGACAGAAATAATTTAAGAAAATCACCCCATTGGCTGGTGCAGATTTTAGTGTTCTTCAGACCTAACGTGTCGCTGCTTTTTACACATATGAGACTTGGTCTCACTTATCCAAGGCTCAGTTCTGAACTCATTAGCAAGCTTAACAAAAATCCTCTTGCTTTTAGTGGTTCTTGCCTTTGAAGACACAGGCTTGATAAAGCACCATGAGAGTAGTATGTAAATAAAGAGAACGGGGTAAGGTGAATAGGAAGAGAAGAGATTAAAAAGTGCACTATGCTGCTCTGTGCAATTCGAGCTGAAATACAAGGGTTTCAGTGGGACTAGTAAAGCGTAACACATCAGGGTTTTCTTTTTTTCTTTTAACTCTGCAGTCTAGTCCTTTTCTTTGCCTTCCTCCAGTGCTATAGCTGCCTTCATCGGCATTCAGAGATAGCTGTGCCTCTTTCAGGTTTCAGTTCTTGAGAAAAGGTCAACAAGAGGCAGGAGAAAACATTAAACAACTCCTTATTTAGTTTTTCTGATCAAATATAAAGCTAGAAGTCTCCTAGTGCCCACAAATTTCTGGAGATCACAAATGCTGGGCAGAGGGACAGAAGGTCTTAGAAATATAGTTAGTCAGAGGAGCTGATAAAGGAAAAAAATAGCTACACCAAATAGATCAAATGAGAACATATTAAGTGCACAGGTTTTGTCATAAGTATTTTTTTTAAATAGGTAGTTTAGTATATTTTTCAATTATTTGCCTAATACTTTTTCTACTCCTTTTCCAACAAATTTGTCCTAAAAATGAAGGCTAAGGCAATCAAAGATGATTGTTTTGTTTTGTTAAAGAAAAATCCTTCTGTTTACAATAGTAACTGAATTGACTTTGCTTCTCTCCTACTAGATGCAACGTTGTGGGAGAACTAGTTTATCTGTAGTATCATGTCAACCTGACTTCATACATAGGCTTAAATCCTCTCACTACTCACCTGGTTACATATGCCCTGGCTGAACTCTGGTGCAAGCCTGCTGGCTTTTTGGGATGGGAAACTTCAGCAAGAGGAGACAAACACAACATCACAATGAAGAGGGTATGCAGAATGGCATCACCAGCTCACACTTTTGTGGTCCAGAGACTTGGGGCCCACCTGAAGCAGACCCTGCTCACCAAAGATTGTAAAGGTACAGCCAAGGAGTCTCCAGTGAGATCTCACTGGAAGTAATCTACCTCTGCCCATCAGACTTTTTGCATCACTGCCACTTGCTTCCTTCCAGACCTTCTACCCATCACTTCTGCCCAGCCCCTGAATGGAGACCTCAGCTCCCAGACATCCTCTCTGCCTTGCTTCTCCCTCTTACTCATGCCACAGCGTGGGTGTTACCTCTGGACTTTCACAGCAGGGAGGGTCACAGTGGTACTCCATGTAGTTACCCTGTTTCAGCCGAGGTAGGAAGGCAGAAGCAAAGAACATCTTCTCCTGAGGTCAGAGGACTGATGGATTTTGATCTCTTCTCAAGGTAGATGAACAGGGAGATATGATTGATAAATTTATTAAAACTATTTTAAAGTGTGTTCTATTTCTTGAATATTCAGGTGCTTTGGGGGAAGACTCTTCTTCATCATTGGATATTTCTGTCTGTCCTCCCAAGTCTTGGCAAGATATTTACATTTTCCTTTCTACTCTTTATCTGGGAGTTAATAATGGCTTTTTGCATCTGTTCTTTTTACCTGTTTGGAAATACTAAGGTAAATAATTATATAATTAATATGCTTCCTTGGTAAGCAACATATTTTTGTCACTCTTTTGAGTCCCACAGTCCTCTTCTTCCCTTAATGTTTTTTATTCATTCCCATTTCTACAGTAATCTCATGTACATCCTTCTTTTCATCCCTGTGGTTTGCTTTTTTTTGTTTTACAGTCTCAACTTTGATCTGCAATTCTTATGGTTTTCCTCCATACTTGAATAATTTCTTGCATGAATCATCCAGATTATGAACTAGGCTGAATGTTACAAAATGTAGGAATGCAAGATGAATCCAGTAAATAATGTATGCTACCATTCTGCAGTTCCAAAGTAGCGTGCCTGAATTACAAAAGTACTGACTGATCAAGAGCCTATATAAAAGCTATGCTACAGAAAATTTGCATGGGTCTCATCAAATTTCAAGGAAAGTCCACAACACCTGAGTGACTCAGATGAAGTTAAGCCTCGCTCTTTCTGACTATTAAGGTCCAGGGATGCATATGCTGTATATTAGTTTGTTAACAGTGTATTGAAAGCACTGATTTATGCTGTTGTATAAGGAAAAGTAGCCATTCTTACCCTCAAATTTATTCGTTCCTTTCTCTGATTTGTCATTTTAACACTTTCTATCCCACCAGAACTGATGGAAGAGGTATTGCTTTGTATTCAAAACTGGGAGGGAATATACAGGTCTATGCTTGTATTTTTAACATGTTTCATGTTTTAAAAAAAGGTGTTTACTGTCACAAACTTATCATCTGTTATCAAATCCAAATCAATGATGTAGATACAAACCCATTCTGAATATTTGTGGTCACCAACTTCTGTCTTCTTCCCTCTTACCTGTTCTGCACAATATTTTCTCCCATGCTTCCTATTTATAACCTGAGCTTACTTCATCCATGATGGAGAAAGTCAACTGATTTTTTGACAAGTTGCTCCTGATTTATTTGAATGAAAGTCTAACTTACAGCTGCTCCTCTACTTTCAGTTCATAATGTCTCATTTTTTTTTTCCATCGTAGCTAGCTACTATGATTCTCATTTTCTAATATGCTTAGCCTTTGTCCTTACCAAATGTTTACACAATTTCTTCCACACTTCATGACGTCTGAAATTTGGTAGCTGTCCTTAACAGGACTGGAAGCTTTACTATAGTAAGTCCTATCTTCAGACATTGTCAGCCTGAAGTCTTTCGCATAAATGCAGAAAATGCCCTTAGTATTTCAAACACAAAGAAAATTAATAACCTAGAGGAGGCTTTCTAACCTACTATATGCTGCATAGAGTAGTGACAGTCAACAAGTAGTCTATTAACTATGAACAGATCCTGAATATAGAAGAAACTCATTACTGATAATAGTGCAAACCTTTTAAAGAATCTTAATTATTGTAGAAGAACAGTAGATAACCGGTTTGACCCTTTACATTATGTTCATTTATGACCCTCATCTTTGAGAGCTCTGGTATTTCCTAATGCTCCCCCAATAGTAACTATACTGAACATCACCACAGCAACAAGTTAAAGGTAAAAGAAAGCAGGAGAACTGATGTTCAGAAGTACATTTAGTGGCACAGTGAACTGGCTATCATAAAGAAAACCAAAGGAGTGATCAGAAGAACGGAAGGACACTTGAGATGTCTGTTTGAATGCTAAAAAGAAAAATCTGTGAAACTTCACTGAGCAATCTGTGTTAAAATAAGAAAGGTAGATTTATATTATACTATCTTTCTAACTTTAAAAAAGTGATACAAGGTTATGGTGGTAGGATTTCATACCTTCTGAAAGGAGACAGGAGGACTGACCTTACCCTTGCTGGTACCTTTGATAGCCTCTGCAGCAGCTTAAGTTCAAAAAGGTGTACAAAAGTAGTTTTACATAGCAAATTTGTCATGATGACACACTGGACCAACTGGAGAAGACAGTGAAGATACAAACCAGTAGATACCAGTGTTTTAAAGGTAAAACTAAATCTGTAAGACTGTATATAGAGACTGTATAAAGATCATCTGTACAACAGTGCCAGGAAATAAACCCATTTGAACAAGAACACCAGCAGCACACAGTGAGGCTGTGAATCTGACAAATGCCCGGTGTGGGTACATATCCACTCCCAGCTAGGGTAGGAACACTCCAGGTTATGGTACCAGCTGAAAAACACACAGATGCCGTCCCTATGGATTAGAGAACTAAGCAGAGGAACATATCATCTTTGCCTCACAGAAGGATTTACTGACCATTCCCTTTGTCTTAATGACACCAACAGGAAAGCCCAGAGATGGCAGAGGTGGCTACTGCCCCTTCCTCCCCACAGAGGTCCCAGCACTGGGAACAGAAAGGTTCTGGGGCACGCAGAATGCATGTCAAGAAGGGGCTGTAATTCAGACTTCTCCTTGAAAGAAGAGGTATAGAGAGCTACAGAAATTGTAGGAAGATGCTATGTCACTCAGTGTTGTCAGCGCTGACAGTACACCTTGGAGTCTTTTATTTTTCAGTGTTTGCACTGTGAAAGTCTATCTTTTAGAGAATAGGTGCTCAATGCTTTGTGAAAGTCAGGTCCTTTGATGTGCGTTAAAATGAACACCAGGATTTTGAGACATTTAAAGCACTAAGTCACTTCTGAAAAAGGTTGTTAAGCCTTTGTCTCCATATATACACATTTAGCAGCCTTGGATATTGGCCACAGAAATGATTACAAAAGCCTTAAGTACTTTTAAAGCCCTGACTATCAGTGACTGTAAAGTTTAAAACCTCTCTTGAGCCATGTTGGTGGAAACATAATGAAATACTGCCCTGGTGCAAAGCTGACATTTTCAGATGTGTGGGTTTTGAGTTTCGCAACATCCTGGATTCCTACAAACAGGAAAACTTGCTGCAAATCCTTAGAAATTTTTCCTTTAACCTTTCATAGTCTGTAACATATGTAACTGCTGTTGGATCTTTTCACCTTTCTTTGCCTCACAGTTTTAGTAGAGTTATCAGCTTAGAACTCTACCATGGGCTCTTTCCCTGCAGTCTCACTTGCAACAGAAAATTGCCCTTATTGTTTTATGTCATGCACCACTCAGTGTATTTGGTAAATTAAAGTCACAGTACCAGTGGAATAAAAAGGCATAATAGTGATACTATGCTATTACAAAAATGAAGAACTGGGCTTGGGCATATGAGCATATCCTTAAAAACTGTGAATGAGGATGAAAAAAAGATAACAAAGGAATGTACTGAACAGGTTGAACAGTTCAACACTTTATAGAGTGAGGTGGATTGACTTAGCTCTTCTGCATCACTAGAGAACAAATAATGGCCATGCAGGTTCTGAGCAAAATACTCCAGTATGTAATCACTATTTCCTAGAAATGTGTTGAGCCCAGCAGTTGTATCAGCAATATCTAAAATAACAGTAAGAGCATGGCATGGTAAAATCCAATTGTTTACTCAGTTCCATTCTGCTTTGTTCTGCTGTGAACCCTGTTGAAAGCTGCCTGTAATGAAACACAAGAGACCTACATAAACTCAGATTTAAGTCATGTCAAGGAGTTAAGGAGAATGCATACTTCAGTTTAGCAAAGGAATACATTTATTCATTCATCCTTATCTCACAGGATTAACAGCTGTAATATTCCCAAATAATAGACATGCAGCATGTTCATGCAATTAAAGCACTGTTATAAAGATGGCTGGCAAGTTTAGTGACTAAGCGTTGTTTTAATTATGTGTTCCATTACTGTCCATTATTAAACAGGAAGTATCATGCAGTCATTGAACAGGAACAGAACATTTCAGGTGTGAGACAATACTTTTTAAAAGTGACAAGACGGAACTGTGTGGGCATACGAATACTGTGAATTGTTTCTCTGAAATACTGACATAATCAAGGAACTAATATTCCCTGAAATTATGTGAAGTGGAGGCAGATACCTATGAAGTTGCAGAGAGAGGACTGTGTCATTCCTAGATCTGAGATTTTGAAAAGTGTGTGTTTAGGAAAGTCATTTTTACATGCCTAGGGGATGTGTAGGAAAGGAGTATGTAGATTAGAGATTGAAAAGGTCACCTGGAAGAATTACACTTGGCTATGTGCTGTACAGACCTGGCATAGGAACACCACTATCAGAAACAGATCTATTTTTTTTTAAGTGGCTTGGCTTTTTCACTCAGTTGTTACTATTCCCCTTCAAAGCATGGTAGAGGAGAATTTTGAGTGATGGTTCTATATCTTCCATTCCTCTATCAGCAACCAAAGCATTTGAAGCCCTTGGAGGTGGGGTATAGGCTGCTTGGAATAGGTCATTTTAGTCGTACTTCACTGAGTGGAGTTAAGAAATTCATCAGACTTCTAGAAGGCAACAAAGGCTAGCATGGCCAAGATGCAGTAGAGAGTTAAGAAGTTTATAGAGCTAAATGTCAACAATAGGAGGTGATAAAATAAGGAGGAAAACTGAACAGCAGCTCTGGAGAAATGAAAATATTTTAGGAAACATGAGTGACATGTAGGCAAGAGGTTTATACATGCAAAATGGGCACCAAATACGGTATCAAGCAAAACATAAAAATACAAAGGAATCCATAAGAAAATACTCAAAACAGATATCCTATGTGGAAGTAGTGCAGCATATAGAGCAAAGAAAATTTAATCTGTTTTAGGAATAGATGTGCAAGCCTGTGTTTGAAAATAGCCATTTCAAGAGGCAAGTCATTCATTTCTCCATGAGAATAAGCTATAGAAAGGAATAGACTTTCCTAAATTCTAAGCCCACCAAACTCTTCTGAACTCTTTCATTCAAAGAGGAGAGTTTGCTTCTCCAAAGAATGGCATATTCTGCTGCTGTAAAGTCATTACACCGGAATTATGTGAGGGAAATGCAGAAGTAGTGAAGAGATTGGAAGCATAAATGAAATTACTTGCCCCCCAAAATTCTATGTGTCTTGCTTTTCTACTGGAGAGTATTCTGGGGAAATAATATTTTAAAAAAATAAATAGGAAAAAAAAAGTCAGGAAAATGTGAATATCCATACAGAGTTCAGAGCAGTTTCACCTGTATGATGAAACTCAGATCTGTGAGCTCCTATACCCCTGTGAAACCTTGGATGAAAAAAGAAACATCTCAGAGGCACAAAGGAGACTGGTTGGCCTAGCTCCCATGGCAAGTCAGTAAGGCAGGCTCCTTACCTTCCTAAACACCTTTGAATTTCTCACAACCAGAAGCACAGCAGAAATATTAAAGTTCTGGTCGTGTTTTCTGCATTCAGTCATTCATGTTTATTTTATCATGGGTGAAGACAGCAATAACAAGTTATGGGGGAAAGATAATTGCTCAGCAGTGCAGTCAAAGATCTGTATCAGTGTCTCTTCTTTTAAATAACTTTGTTTTCATTTTTGAGGAAGAGACATTCAGTCTGGAATAAAAGTTCCTTTCACGTCTATTGCTCTGATCCAGTGATTTGCACTCAGTAGGTGTTCCTGTGTCAGACAAATTTCAGCAACAGTTCTGAACTGATTTGTCTTTGCAATTAGATTTGTCTGGTTTTTACCAGACTTCCCAGAACATCTGTTATCCTACATCTGGAGTTCACCAACACAGAAGTGCTTGCATTTTTACAGAGGCAAATATGACATTGAGATAGTGTTGTTATTTTGCTGTTCTAAACCACATATTTCTGATAAAAGCACTTACTCCAAAGCCCACTTACACCAAGGAGAGTATTTCCAGGTTTTCTGCTATCTGTCAGATAGCAGAAGAAATTCCACATAAGCAATGTATGAGTTGAGTGACTGGGGATTGGCCAACGGAAGTGGAAGAGCTGTAGGAGGGCTATGATTTTGTGTAATAGATTCAGATGGGGCAAGGACTGAGAGTTGAGTTTAACACTAGTAGATAAAACATTTAGCACAGTGTTATTGCTCCTTAAAGGAGATGACAATTTTGAAAGGACAGCCAATGTATCTGCTTAGTTACGAGAAAAGGTGTAAAGATATGTAACACAGGAAGATCAACATTTTTGTGGTTTATATTGGTAGCATCCTGAGCATATTTTTTTAAAGATTTGAATAAAAATAGGCTTCCCCCTTCTGACTTCACCAATTAGATTGAGGGAGAAACTATAGCACCACAATTACAACATATAATGTCGGATTTTCTCAAAGTGAAAAGCAAAATTTGAATGTTGACATCTACAATTCTCTATTGACTATACATCAGCACAAAAATTATTTGAACAAACAAACAAAATATTTGCCATATATTAGGTAAACTGGGATGTCACAGGGCCTGAAAAGAATAGGATTCAACTGAGTGTACCATGGAGCCAATTTGTGTTCAACTTCTGGATGGGCATGACAAACCTGATACATCCCAAATTAATCAGAATTGATCCACATATGCTGACCATTTGTGAAATGCACATATAACACATGTACAACTCCCAGAGCTGTTGGACTCACTACACATGTCCACTCAGACATTTAGATTTTCCAGACAAAAATATGTGATCTTGTACATAAGGGAATTAGTTAATTAGTATACCACAGGGAAGTAACTGTGCATTCACTGAAGATGTCATGGATCTACATATGAAAGCTGTAATGAAAAATTTGGGAAATGGAGTTCCTGCCTCCCATAGTCCTTAATTCCATAAGACTGACATGGTAAATCCCACAAGATCTTCTTGTTTCGTTGTCTTCATGTTCTTAATAGGAGTTGGCTAAGCAGGAAAGGAAACTGGTATACTCCAAAATAAAGGAGATTCATTTCATTAATGATTCAGAGACAAAATGAGAGTAAATCTCTGATACCAATAGAAAATATTGCAGTACATACAGAAATATATCTATTAAATACATGCATGTGGTGTTACAGACTCTTCTCTGATAAACTTGCATTTTCTCAATTAAGAACAAAATTTAATTTCATGCTCAAAGTCTGTGTGCACATCTTTTTCCTCTTCTGGCTTTGACATCGTCCTGTAGCTCTAGTTACTACTGTGTAATTGTCTTGAAATGTAGTTATTGTTAGGAATCATTGCAGATGTTCTTTGTGTAATTCAAACTAAATGAATATAGAATTAAATTACCAGTGCAAAGCTTTGCCAGTGCAAGTTGCAGTAAAAATGGTAAATTATTCTCTATCTTTACAAGGAACTATCTAAAAATGTAATAGGAAGTTAAGTAAGCAATTTTTCTTACTCAGGAATCTAGAAAGATTCAAAACAGGTTGTCAGAGTTAGTGCTGAATAGCTTAATATATTGTCCCCATTCAAGAGATGTAACAGTGAAATACTGTCATTCTGTAACTCTGATTAGGGAGAAATCTTAAAATTTATTGGGACCTGGAATAATGCCATGCACTGGGTAAGTTTGTGGCTATTTTGTATTATGTTCCATGGCTTCTGGGACTTTCAGTTCTTTTTGGGAAAGCTTAAAATGTGCTAAAGACCCTGATGACTCCGAGTACTTCCCCAGCCATCAGACCACAAGGAGAAAATAATTATCAAACACCTAACTTTGAAGAGAGGGTCTGGATCCTGAGACCTGTACATGAGACCAGTTTGCTGTCTACAATTGAAAACATGTATTAATACACAAGTTATGTCCAATGACACAGCAAACATCAGCATTTCAAGGTACATTTCAGAGCTGGTGTTCTCTCACCACAAATCATGAGTGATACTTGCATTCCAGCAACCACTCAAAGGCCAGCACAGACATGAAAAGAGCAATTTGTAACCTTAAAGAAGGTATGCAACAAAAACTGGGGGTTCAGTACAGAAGGTGCATCTGTCAACAGCTTTCAGTCAAATGTGTGTGGATAATAGTGCTCAGAGTGACGTTAACAACAAAAGTGAGTGTTGGGCAGCTGCTTGGAATGAGTAGCCCATGAATGTCTGCTTTACCTTATTAGTGTCACTTTATTTCTTTTTACAAAACAGACAGAGTTGAGTAAGGGCCACTCCATTCTTAATTTTCTGAAAATGAAGTATCATTAGCAATTTGGACAACTTTGGGCCCTGAGTGGGGCCAAATCACTTGTGTGTGGGAAGGTCAGCTAATGTACCAGATGAAAAAGATAAGTTATGTGTATCTAAATGAACTTCAGGTTGTTTCAAACAAGCTGTGTTTTTTCCTGTTTGTTTGTTTGTTTGTTTCCCACAACCATTTTGTATTTGGAACATTTTAAACCATGCTAGGACTGGTACTTTCAAATAGGTCTTGATTTTGAGAGCACAGAAAGATCTGGATTTTTTCCAACACACTCCTTTTATTCCTGTAGAAGATAGTGACGGCTGTAAGAGCCCTCCAGACTTCCACTGAAGTTAATGACAAAAATCCCATTAGCTTTGAAGGGTGGAGGTTTTGCTTCTTAATGGAACTGAATGTTACTGGGGTTTTGGTTTGTTGGTTTGGGGTTTTTTGGGGTTTTCTTGATACGCATCATTCATGACAGATTTGAAGCTAAATCTGGGTTCTGTACTAGCCTCTATCTCTTTCTAGATAAAGGCTTGAGAGTTTGATATCTGAACCTGGATTTATGCCGAAGGTAGAAACCAACATTCTTCTGTTTCCAAATCCAGTTCAACAGACATTAATAGGAGATACACCACAAGTACATTCCTTGAACTGTCAACCTGCACAGGCTGTTTGCTTGCATAAAAGATAAGCAAAGTAGCCACAGAGTTTGTCTTGAGTTAGATTGTTAAATCCACCATTAATTCATTGACTCAGTCAGTCTATAGGGACAGAAAGCATATGTTCAGACCATGAGGTTGAATGGTCCTTTTTGCCTCTCAAGCTCTTTCAGTAAAGCCATATGAGCTATGCAGAGCAGTAACTTCCAAAGATTCCCTATAGCACCTAACCTGGTCTTTAATATCTCAGATTTGTACTTCCTTGCCTTTTAAGCAACTCAGAAAAAAGTCTTCTGGAAACAACAACATGCCATTGCTCAAAACTTCGAGGTAGATATTAAAGCTAAATGAATAGGTTTATAAATAAAAACATAGTAAGTAATAAATAGGTTTGGTAAACAGGTTGCAATAAGGAAATGTAACTTTCTTTTTGATAAATTTTACTAATGTCATTTTAATTAATTCAGCTGTTAGTGAAATATATTTTTAAAGTAGTATATGTAGAAGAGTAAATAGTATTCTAGGCCATGAACCCATGAAACAATCTGCAGAGATGCACTAAACTTTCTGTCAAGGAAAGATTGAGTCATTAAGTACAGCATGGACCTCCAACAACACATGTGGCCACTTTCTTACATAGTTTCAACCTACAATATGTTGTTGAAGCACATTCCTTATACCTATTCAGTGTAGTTTATTAAACTCTTTGAAAATTGATTTTGGTATTTGTATTTTCCATGTCATACCATTTCTGTGTTTTCAGGTTGCAACAGTAGGCATAGTTTCCTTGTTTTCACGGGTGGTCTTGACAAGCTTGCAAAATTGTTTGTGTTTTCCTAAACAAAACTTTTGATGAATGCCTGTGTTGGTGTATCATTCATCTGCAAGTTTGTTTATTGTCCATTGTCCTTTAATTTTTCCACTTCTTCTTATAAGCAACATCCTCTTTGCCATTAAGATCTGCTAGATGAATGGTCATCTTCGACTTTTTTCTTTCTTCCCTATCACTTTCAAGATGCACCCAAATCTTACTACATCTTTCTGTGAAACATTAAAATCTTCAATCTCTTGTGTAGGTAATGGTCTAAATAATAAGTACAAGCTTACATCTGCCTTGATTACTCTAACCTTCAAATATCCCTTTTCTGTTTTTTTTTTTTTCAAAATGCTGCCAAAGTGATCTTTGCTGTGCATAAACCTGATCTTTTCTTTCAAACACACATTCTCAAGTTTCAAACATTGATCTTTCTAATCACTCTTCCCTGATCTATACCACTTTTCCTGATGACACCATCAATTAAAAACATTACTTTTAGGAAGTCCTTAAGAAATTATTTGTAGTGAGGGACCATAATGATGTGTAAGACTTCAGCTCAAGGGTATTAAATGCATAACAGTGTACAGAGCACTTTTGGTACCTAGCATTTACATGAAAGCATGTTACCGGGTATCTAGCTGAATCAGAGCCCAGATAAATGTAATTTTAATTTATCTTTGTATAATACATCAGATTAGCATTTCTAGACTGTCAAGAGTATTGTTTGTGTTTAACAGATAACACTAAGCCAGACTGCTACAGATTTTTACTGTGATGTTTTGCACTTAGAATATCATCTGTCAAAAGATGCTCTCAAAGCACTTTACAGACATTAACTAATTAGGCTTAATGACACTTCTCTAGAAGCAGTGAAGTGCAATTAATTCCCTTTTCACAAAAAGAAATTTAAGGCACAAAGAGATCAAATGATTTTTCCAAGGTCATGAAGGATGTTACAGAAGATGTGGGAACAGAACCCAAATAATCCAATCCTCCAAGACTGTGCTTCAGGCACAGGAACACTGCTATCAGCTGTGGGAGGAGGACAGCTCTTCCTTTCCTTTCTTTGTTATTACGGAAGGACAGGAAATTAATTGCTGCACAGACATGCTTTCATCAATTCCACACTAATGGCCTGCAAAGGGTGCCTGTAATAGGCCATTAGGAAGGCAGTTATCTGCCTCCTCTAAGTTCTGTGTGTAAACAGTACTGAAGAAATTGTGTATTTCCAAGTTATCACTCTGCCAAGGACAAAGTATTGCTCATGTTATCCATTTTTATTGATAATGTCATTTACTATTTATTGTAGAGTTGTGTTTTTAATCCTATGCATTTGTATTCCTCAGAGTTAAATCTTACAGTGACAAGAAAAAGGCCACAGAATTTCAATTTATGTGTAAAAGGTTATCTCAATGACTTTTGTAGATATGTAAATTCATGTCTTAGCTTTTGCTATAAACTTTGAGGATTTACTTTAACATTTTTCTTTTTTTAACGTAAGCTTTAAAGTAAGAGTGTTCCTGCAATAAGCCAGTGTTGGTTAACAGGAAGAAGAGACAGGTAGCCCCCACCTACACGTAATGCATTATTGGAAAAAAAATGAATATGAACTAAATGTTCTGGTTTAGAAGCCAGATTGTCTCTCTTCTCTGCTTAAATCTCCAAGGGTGTCCTCTAAATTTCCAGTGGTCTCCCTCAGTGCACTGATGATAGTTTTTTGACACAGGTGGTTGAGAAGCCAATGAGGAGAAGAGTGCTGCTGGACCTTGTACTAACAAACAAAAAAGGTCTTCTGGGGGATGTGAAGGTTGGAGGCAGCCTTGCCTGTAGTTAACATGAGATGGTGGAGTTCAGGATCATGTGAGGAAAAAACAGGGCAATAAGTAAGATTGAAACCCTGGAGTTTAGGACAGCTAACTTTGAGCTCTTCAAAGACCTGCTTTTAGGAATCCCCCAGGTTAGGACTCTAGAAGGTAGGGGGGCCCAAGAGAGCTGGTAAATATTCAAGCATCACTTCCTCCAAGCTCAAGATCTGTGCATCCCTATGAGTAAAAAGTCAAGCAGAAGAGGCAAGAGTGTGTGGGTTAACAAGGAGCTTCTGGAACAACTCAAATGGAAGAAGGAAGTTTACAGTATGTGG
>JAVSBS010027017.1:790-57898 GCA_033124195.1 Coracias cyanogaster | reverse complement strand
CAGCTCCCTGTTGCCTAAACAGGGAATGCATGTCAGGAACGTGGAGAAGACAAACCAACAATAGCAACCTCAAACCTCACCAAGTGTCAGCCAGAAGCTTCCTGTAGTTTAGGTTGACTACCGCCACACAGCTACAACTCAGCTGATGTCCTGAACACGGACTTTACAGCTACTACATTCCATTTCATACAGTGGAACCGCAACCTCGCTTCTGTAACCCTAACAGTGAAATGATGAGTGTGCTAAGAATGGACCTGCCTTGCTTCTTAGGCTTATAAACTGCCTAAAACCACCAGAAACAGTACGTTCTGAGCGCTTTCAGAAAACGTTTTGTGTTTTGTGTTTAAACTTTCATCTTACAAGGTGACAGCACATGTGCTGAAGTGTACTTTGTCCTTAGAAATTCATCACAGCGAGGTTTCCCTCCATGAAGGAGGGAAGTCTTTGCTTCTTTGCTGCATCTTGTGACTAAATTAAGAAAAGCCACATATGGATCTGTATACACACCCACATAAACAGATAGATACAGTCGAAGAGAAGAAAGTTTAGCAACTGAACCAAGTCTACTCTTAAACAACATGAACTTCTGCTCTTGACAAGGACTTTGTGTTCTGAGGCTAGCTCTGACAAAGACCTGGGACAGTACTGTAACTTCCAGATAATTCCTATCAGTAATCTAGCTGTACTGGAAAAAATTCCTTGTTGTTTTGCTTCCATTTCTGTTGCAGGTTGTGAATACTTTTTTTTTTTTTAATAAGGCAACACATGAGTAACAAAATAAAGCTTATCTTTTTTTAAACTAAGCAGTTTTAGCAAAAAACCCACTGAATACTTATTACCGATGTTCTACACAACAAAACTACCTACATTTTGACCTACTATCACTGTTACCACTTGGGGTTTAAAAGCACACACCTTAACACCAGCGAGAGAAGAACAACTACAAGTTATGTGAACCCCCTTTTCCCAGTCCCACAGGTACTTTATCAGATCGTATCTCCTCTGTCTAGATTTGCAAGGCAAATCTTCTTGAGACCAGAATAAAACTCCCATAGACTTCAATGATGCAGGATCAAACCCATTCCCTTCAAAACAGGTTCTCAAGCAATTTTATCCTAATTTTCTACCCTGTGGCTGAATTACAATGTTTGCAGAGGCAAGCTCTAAGTGGGAAAGCAAGGAGCAAAACGCAGATCGCAGAAGCAAAGGCAGTCAGCGATGAAAACAGAGCTATTTTACCTGCTGGGTTAGGGGTTTATTTCATTGGGGGTAGAAGCGGGGAGCTGACACCGCAAACAAAGTCAAAATATACTGCTGTGATGGTATCCTCGCCATTACTACTGCAATTAATTATTTTTTTTCAGGCGTATTCCATTTCCTGTATTTCTATGGCGAAAAAATTATTGTCTCAAATGTGCCCCATCAAGTTTCTCCAGTAAAACTACACAATTAATTTAGAATCCTGAGTGCTGCAGATATCTCCCTGGATTCCCCCACCCCCAAACACACTTTCCCCAAAGTTGCTTTCTTACCATGTAATCAGAGCAAAACTACAGCCATGCCTTAATAAATTACAGGAATACTACGGTCCTAAGCTTTACATAGCTGGTTTTCCTGAATCTACACCACAGAGTGCTGAAGAACAGAAGAGATCTTTCTCCAGAAAGCAGCCCATCACTACAATGCAGGTCTTCCCTCTCTGCACACACAGCTCTACTTCTGCTGAGTTCTTCCCTGCTCTGTGAACAATCATCCCTTTAACTTTCAAACAGAGTGTGATTTATTAAAGCAGACTGCTTGGCAGCAAAGCTGTCCTGGCTTTTGAAAACATGATTAGACTAGTAAATTTAGTAGTTTTTTTCATAAACTTCATTCTGCATGCATTTACCCTCTTTTAAAGAAAATAAAAGCCCAGAAACATTTCCAGTACAGCTTGCTTAGCCAAACTCCAGACACTTTCTTTTCTTTTTCTACAAGTCCAGTGCAGCTCCAAGTATGCAAGATTAAAATTATTTTAAAACCTGCATTAATTAAACCCCTTACCTTTTAAGGCTTTCTCACCCTTCAGCGTTCGTCCATTGTGACAAACTGAATCTTTAGCAGTCGCAGCTATGCACACACACAGAACCGGGCTTTCTTCAGCTCACTGGTATTTCAAGTCTTTCATGTGATATCTTTGGCTGTACTTGCTTAATTCATTCCTGCTGCTACTCAAAGGAAGTCAAGCCTAGCGAGGGGCTGGCTCTACAGCAACCACTGCAGTTATTCCTGACTAACAGGACACAAGGACTAATCTCACCATATAGTCATCGAGAATGTAAATATATCTCACAGCCAACAAATTCCTAAACCTTAAGAGATAAAATGCACAAAAAGCCCTAAGACACAGTTTAGCAAGAGAGTTACAAATGTTAAAGTTTTTGCTAGAGAACACCACTCTCTACCCCAGCGATGCTTTTGGAGCTCTAAGGATGTCTATTTATTATGGACTGTGCATATTCCCTTGGAGTAGTTACCATGAGAACACAGCAAACAGGATTTGAATGTAAATTGCCATCTAGAGATGTGGGGGGATTTTTTGTTGTTGTTGTGGTTAAAATACAAAACTTCCAAAGCTTGATGAAGTACACACTTTTTCTGTGCATACATTTGCATGACAATGCTTGCAATTCAAATCTTGGTAGAGTGCACAAGAAGGAAGAAAAGCAAAGTTCTTTGCTCCGTATTTATAAAAAGCAAATACTTCAGTCTTGGGATCAGTAGCTGCAGTTCCACAAATGCCCCTCCATGTCACACAATCACATACAAAGGAATTCATAAACCACAAAAAAAATCCATCAGGTGGTACAAAATACAGAATTATTGCAGTGCCTGAAGTCAGCTGGAGGTAGGAAGACCCTCTGCTGTTGACACATCAATCATCGCAGCAGTCAAAACTCTTCTCACTTCTAAATATTACACTGAACTACACAGCGAGTAGTAATATAGTAGTACAAATCCCTAGGCATTTTATTTTTCCCCAGATTTATCTGCTACTTTGCCATTCAGACCACCTCCTCCCAACCTCTCCTGAAGCAGCATTTGCTCCCCATGCGTCCCCCCTCCCTGCTCACAAGACCACACTGTCACCATTACTATCTGAGATCCAACAATGACTCCTACCACTTGTGGACAGAGTCCTACCAAATGGTCTTTCTGGGAAGCTTGACGACTGTGCATGTACGTGCTGCAAAACATGCAAAAATGTTTGCTTGCACTGCCTGGAGTTTGACGCAATCTTTACAGCACAGTGTCTGCTCCTCCCCGGCAGCACCCATCTCAGGTCTCTAACCCCAGCCTTAAACATCTCCATTTTAAACTCTTTACAGCACGGTCACTGACAGACAAACCCTCACACTGAGCAAAGGGATGCCTAGCCAGCTCTGCTTAGTAAACAACAAACCTTGATGAAGAAGAAGGACGTGTCTGTCTGGGTGATTGCCTGGAGAGTGGAATGACCTACTTCAGCCCAGGAAGCAGCGACACTCTGAGATGGGGACAAAGGGACAACTTGGTGGCTTCCAGGCAGCATAACTGACATGCTGCACTGCAGGAGTGATGGGAGTGACCTTTCAGAGGCAGCACAGAAGACAGACACTTCCCATGTAGCACAAAACTCCTTGCAGGAATTGCCTAGTTCTTTCAGCCATGGATGCAGCTTCAGACGTAACATCACTGCTGCCACTTTGTGAGCAGGATTGCTTTCCTCACCCCCACTCTCCTTATCACTTTTACCTAAGGAGTCTTCTAGCTCCTGACCTAATTACTCAAGTGATGTGCCAGAAAATGTGTAGCTGGGACATACTCCACAAGTCTTGATTTGAAGCTATGTAGTTCTGCAAAACCCAAGGCGACAAGATCCAGGTAGCTGAATTAAGGAGCGTTGGCCGGGCACGATGCCACACCTTACGACTGCGCCTTCCTGATTATGAACAACAAAGCCTTATGAATTAAAGGGCTATGGATAAATAGTTTGAATTTGGCTTCATGCACTTGTTGGCCTGTGAGCTTGGGCCAACATGCTATGCTGTTGGGAAGTGGTTGCTTTCCTCCCAAAGGATGAGCCCGACCAGCAGCTCCCGGAGCCTGTCCCATGCTGCCCCAGCAAGCCCAAACTGCGGCTCAGAGCCTGTGGCTTTTCTTCCTCCAGAAGCAACAACAGCAGTAATTGGCAGCCAGAAAGCATTCAGAAAACAAGTATTTATTGAGAACAACTGAGATTAAAGAGATGTTTAAAATAGGCAGTAAGAATCTCTAATGCATGAGCTGTTTCTATAGCTATATATGAATACTACTAGACTGGTATGATGAATACTACTTTCTACAGATAGCACTGTGCACACTCAGCAGCTGTACCTGGCCATATAATCTATACCCTTTACTTTTAAAGTATGACAGAGTAGCTATTTACATGATGATCAGGCTTTCTATTCCCTTTTTCTTATGGATACCAAGTCAAATGTCCTCTGTGATCTGCTAGCTCCCAGTACCAGAGAACACTGCACTTCCTCTGCAGAAGGGTTACTCCAGGGCCCTCCAACTCCATGAGTAAACCATAAAGACATCTCCATTTAGGGCCATTTAACTGCAGGGCTCAGCATCTTTAAAAACAAAACCCACAAAGTAAGGGTCTCCAGTAAGGAGACGTAGAGTCTGCTGAGTGACTGAGGCTCGTGTATAAAGCACACGCTGATATACAACTGTAGTAGGATGTGCTCAGAAGTTTGATAGATACTTTTAAAAGTAAAGTTTTTATCTGGATGCTTAGCAATCCTGTGCTGAAGGTATAGTAGAACATCACTGAAGCTCAGAGTCTCCCTCCCTGCATCTTTCAGGGTTTTATGTCAGTGCTCTTCTCAATGCAGTGGCTTTACTTACACTGTCCTTATCCATATTTCTGCAAAAAAAATCTCTTTACAAGGCAAACTCAGTAATTCATACAGTCAATATGACAATATTGCAATTCCAGCCTGACAACCAGTTCACTTCCTGCGTTTGCTGGACTTGTACCTGCTCCACACCCTGTGCACAATCACCCTCGCAGAGGGGGTCAAGCTGTTCTCTTGTTACTTCGCAGCGCGCTTCCGAGCGATCCTTCTAACCAGTGCTTAGGTTGCTATCATGCTATACTTATGTTTGTAATGATTCAGAGCTGTTTTAAGAGCACAAGTTTAATTCAGACGCCAAACAAAACAGGCTTGCTTCTTATTTCATATTAGGGGCCACACCGCTTGCTATTCCAGTGCGTCTCATGGCTGTTAATGACCTGTGCCGCAAAGGAACTGCAGGTGCCAACAGCCGTACCTTGATCCTTTAAAGGGCTCTGTCCCCAGAAGCGATGCTAGCGATCTTTTTGCCTTGATAGTAACTTTCCCAGAATGAATATGGAGCATGACAGGACTCCCAAGCAAGGACAGGACTCCAGTAAGCCTCACAGACCTTTTTCTACCAGTCTGCCTTTGAATTGCAAAGTTATGACTGGTTTCACTTTTTCTGTTTCTCCCTGTAACCCCTACCTTGCAGTAGGTTTACAATGCAGGTTTCATTTTGTCTCATTTCTTTACCTTACCTAATTACATTTTAAGATTTAAAAAATTAATATAAAAAACCTCCAGAGAAACGGAATCACCCCATCAGAGCTCACAGGCTTCAGAAAAGGCAGCTTGTATCTTGCCAGTGGCAAGATCGTCACTGCAACAGAGGAATGAGACAGACAATATGTGCGCAGGCAGGGAGGCAAGTAGAGACCCTGCCATCCTGTCCAGGTGGCACACACCAGCACAGGTTTCCTAAAAAGATTTAAAAAGAGAAATTCTTGTCAACATCAAATATTTCATGCTGACTCTGACTAAGCCAGGATTTTCCCTATTAGGACCAAACTGGACTTAGATCTGTAACCAGAGAAGTGGATGCACCAATCTATGGGCACGATCTAACAGCCACGTCTGAACCTGTCAAGAACAGAAGTTACAGGGAATTACAAAAGCAAACTGTACTAATCAAGGTTTCAGGAGACCAGCACAGATGAGGCTATGCAGATGCTGGAGGTGAGGGCCACTCACAATGACAATGCCAATATATTTTCTGAAGAAAAATCCTAAAATGGAGAAGGGAACTTGAGAAGGCACTTGAGCCAATCTGCCTGAGGCTGGCTCCTTCTGACCAACAGGAAAATTCCTGCCTCTGGAACTGCTTGCATAGGAAGTTCAGATCTTCAAATTGTCCTGAACTGTCTCCTGAGCAGCACCAAGGACTAGTAACTTCATTAACAGCAGTAAGCTGCAAGAAACATTCAGCTGGCGGCTACAGCAATGGTTATACTTTGTTTTGAAATGACAGTCTTTTTGTTTTGTGGGGCTTTTGTGTATTGTTGTTGTTGGGGTTTTTGTTTGGTTGGTTTTGTTTTAATTGAAGGTGCACAAAAAAGGATTGATGGAGACCAGAAAAGGCAAGCTTGAAGGGAGGAATCATTATCAAGTAGAACAGGAGGCAGGAAAAGAAACATGAGGCCAAGAAACAGAGAAAGATGTGCCAAGTTCAGAAAGATGAAATGATCTGTAGTTCTGCAAGCTGCATGGAAGATAAGGAGAGTTGAGGAGGAAGACTGTTCATTAGCAGAAAATACTCATTAAGTATACCAAGTGGAAAAGTTTCCACATTATAGCTAGTTCAGAACAGACTGGAAACTGTGAAAACAGATACAGTGATTGTTCAGGGGTCTCCCAAAGATTAATGGGTCCTCTGTTCTATCTGAGGCCTGGTCACTGAAATGTCTTGTGACAAAAGGCCGTGTACTCTCTGCACTCCCTTTAGGAAATCGCGCTAATGAGCGTAGCTCCTGCTTTGATATGGAAGCATTCAGTGGTTCACTGCATATGCTGAATTGTTTTTGCTTGCCATTGTAATATATTTAAAAATTACACTTTTGATCAATTAAAAAATCAAATAATTACTGTAAACTATCACATCTCTTATCCAACAGGAATACACTTCAGTGTCTAGAAGAGCAGAGGACGTACTGCCCGCTGCACGTTCTGCTTTTCAAACACTTGAATTTGTCTTGCATTTGCTCAACCTCATTCACCTACAGAGTTCAAACAAACTTCCAAAGGAAAACAGCTCTTGAGCCCCACCAACTCCTCCCCTTCAGAGCTACAGAGGATGCTCGCCAATAGGTGTGCCACCCTTTTGTATCCAACACTGAACAACAAGTAGCTAGAGAGGCTTTGCTCCTGATAACACAACCCCAGCTCTCTCCTTACTGAATCTCTCTGGTTCAGCTCTCCTTCAATGCTGCATACTTCAAAAAAGCAATTAAAACACCTCTTTCTTGCACATTATTGCACAACAGTGCACATCATTGCACAACAGTGCCTATTTAGCAGGCACTGTTTACTACTTTTTGAAGAGTGACATTTTATCATTCTGTATCACCATCACTGCAGAGTAAAAAGCTATGGATGGAAAACAGAGGAAAATGCTCAGTGAAGATTTTTACTTTCTTTCGATCCCAGTTTCTCTGTTTCAGCAGCTCATCTGAATGTTTCAAGAAGTTACATGACAGGATAAACTATGAAATATTTAATGTATCCAGTTGAGCTACAGAGGAGCCAAATGTCGTTCAGGTGCCTGCTGCTGTACCTGCACCGTTGCAGGAGGAGCAACACCAACACGCTCACAAGATTGGCACTAAGAATCACCATGTCTGTGAGACATGGGGCGGGGACAGAGAGCAGTGCACCGCGGACACAACTTAAAACACTGAATCCCAAAAAGACTTCCCTGAGTGAAGAACGTCATCGACAAGTATTGTACATGGCTTTCCTTCTCATTTTCTATCAAGTCTTCTACTGAATCAGCTACAACAGGTAAACTGTGTGACCCTTTTCTCTGCTCTTGTTCTTCAAATAGGATTTCTGATTTGGTAAAACCATTGAATTGAGTTAAATTTGCAATCAAAGCAAATGGAAAACAAGGACTAACATTTTAATGTAAGATTTCAGTGGCATTTTATATGTACTTTGAAAGAGATTGTATGCAGGAATTTCCCAATCTGTTCCTGCATGCACTCCCACAGTTAGATGTGGTTTCCTGAGACTGAGGCTGTCTCAAGCTCCTTCTGCTTGCACAGCTGCTAATTCTGTGAGAACTTTGTTTTAACAATAGTAAAATATATGTGCAGCTACAGTAGCATATGCCAAATTTGTCAGGGATGGAGCATTCTAGTGAGAAAAGACTGGCAGAGCAACAAGGAACACAGGAGTGGGAACCTGGTGTTTTCCTTGCTATGGAAATGCAGTAACTGCCTGGTTCTTGTATCAACCACAGCAAATCCTTGTGACTTTGGTACCGTGGAGATGAGCCTTACTTGGATGCAAAAAGACTAAGAAAAATTCTTCTTACATTCCAGTGGCAGCAGGTGAGCTTTATATGGGTCACGGGGCTTCCAGGCAGAAATGGGAGCAGGGAAGAAGACAAGCTTTTCAAAACCTCCCTCCCCCAGTGATCAGGGGCTTTGTGACACACATCAGCTCACAGACCCCAGCTGCTGGTCCAGGCCCTGTCACCCACATGGCTTTGGCTACCTGGTGCCTGCGTACCTCAGAGCACCAAACACTGCAGGACGCAGAAAGCATGTCTTACTCGCTCCCAGGCTGTTCTCTCTTCCTGAGGTGCCTACAATCTGCCTGTTAGTTGACACACTGTTAAGTTGCAGTGCAAAAGGAGAATTAACAGTTAGCAACTGAAAACATGTACAGTCAAGGACATACCATCCGGGTAACACAAAAACCGGCAATGAAACTTGCCAGGTTTGATGTGTTCGCATCCTGATTAACCAGATATCCCAGAAAAACATAACATGTAAAACTGGATTTATAGCAAAGTCACCTATTTCTAAGTTGCCATGTGAAAACTATAAACCAGATTCACTAGCACCTCTGCCCATTGCATTTTCAACAGAAGCAGATCATAGCCGAATAATGGTAAAAAGATGGGCACAAAACCCCAGAATATCAGGACCAGGCTAACCACGTTAACTTCAGGAATTACTATACCGTTACTGCTTCATTTCTAGAGAGCCCTCCAACACATCTATGTAAGTCTTGACATTGCTTTTATCTGTGACTCAAAAGACAAACTGATGCAGTAAGCCTTAGTTTCCAGTCTCTTTTAAAAACATAATTCTGTAACAGAACAAAGCAACCAGCATGAAGACACCCAGAGCTGTACACAAATAAAACAACGAAGGGTCTGATGACAGTCAGTCATTCCCGCCAGTTTTGCCATATGCACCACCATTCACTGCCTCCAGTGATTTAAAACAAACTTTGCAGTTTTGACATTTTCTTCCTAAAAAGGCTCTCAGAGTTGTCAAACATGCAGTGTGGCCTCCTACCTTCCTTTTATAACCATCCTTGGAGCCAGGCGTTCATCAGAGTTGTGAGCAATGAGTACTAAAAAGGTGCCCAAAGACATGGCCCACGTGCCAAAGAAAAAAAAAAATTAAAAAAAAAAAATCAAAGGCTTTCCCAGTGCCTTCACCTTGTAGAGCCTTTTACAAAATCAGCGAGGGACACTACCCTCTGCTTCACACAGCGGTAAATAACCAGACAGGCAGTGAAAGATTAGGCCTGAGATGTACAGAAAAGACGAGCACAACTTTAAATCTTACCTTCTGCACGTTGGGTTTGATGCACCGAACGAAGAAAGGATTTGAAGAACTCAGCGTCGCCATTAAAGAATGAAGCGATTCCTGAAACAGATATAAAAAAGAAAGGACTTCAAAAGCCAACTCTTTGTACAAGCGACATGCCCCTGCAGAAGCTCTTGCAGACAACATCTAACTGCAACACCTAGTGGTATCACCAGAAATTACTGTACTGGGTAAGCTCCTGCTTGTGAACATACAGAACCAACACGGGCGTGTTCGTTTCTTCCACCGGCCCTTCTGATCAAAACTATCAACACGATACACAGATTGATATGAAGAAAATTGTTCATAAGGAAATGTCAAATTGGAAAGTTGATGCTTCAGGGATCTTTCGAATGACCACTTAAGACTTAGGACCTGTGTTCCCAAACTGCAAAACTTGAGCAAGTCAAAAGGAAGGACAACGGGTCTAAGAGAAAACTGAAATACCCACAGAACCAGATTTCCTCTTTTTATCCCAACCATCCTATACCCACTCGTTTTCATTTTCCCTGCCATCAGCAGCGTTTTGTGCACAGGGAGCTGTTCTCTCCCGTGCGGTCTCAACCTTTCTTGCTAAAAGGACACTGATGATAAATTTAAGTAAACAAAGAGGGTAGAAAAAAAAATTAATTTCTGAAAAAAATAATTACTTTAGAATACAGTAGACATTGCTGTATCAGTAAGACTTTAAAACACTCCTCCTCCTGAAATTAACAAAAATCGAGTAAAGAATAGGTGGCAAAGAAAAGACATCTTACTGAAAAACAATGCCAACAGCATTAAGCAGACAGTTTTACAGCGATTTCATGTGACACCTAATTGCATTTAACAATAAAAAGAGAGATTACAAGGTTCAGCTACATAAAAATAGAAGAAAACATTGGTCTTCTAGTTTTAGAATCTGAATGACCCAATACACATTAGACTATTAGTTGTCTGAACCTCAGCCTGGAGATAAAAAAACCACAAAAATCCCTCAATCCTTTTATGATTATTACTTTAATTACACATCCACCCCTTTTCCGCTTCAGCCATCATTCCTTATCTTATTCCAACTTGCCTCATTCTATATCATTAAGTGTGATAAACCATTTAAAACTGCAGACTTGCATTTACTTTGTGGAGATATGAATGACTGTATAGAAGGGGAGCCCAGGTTCTGAAGAGCTCAGCAAGCCAGCAATGATAACGTCTCACCCCTCGAAGGTGGCACTTTGTGCCAGGCAGCAGAGAACATCCAGAGCAGGCTGCCAAGGAGACAGAAAATGCACTTTTTGAAGGAGCAACACTGTGTGTCCTACCATATGTTCTGGAGCAAAACTGCCAATGGCAGTCTGTTAGAACAAATTCCTGCCGTAATCTGCAAACCAAGGGCTTTCTTGATGATTAAACATGAAGTGGTGAAGGCAACAGGCAGAGCTGTGGCTGTGCACAAGAGCTGGTACAGAACAAAGGGAGCAAATGGTGAAGTGCCTGGGAACAGAAATGATAGCTCTTGGTTCGTTTGCCTTCGCCAGCCACGGACCAGGAGTCAGGGGCAGCAAACATTAAACTGCCAGAAGAGAAAAAGACAAATATTTTTCTCTAAAGACAAATATTTACAGCTTCAAAAAGTAAAGGCTTCATCTGTATTAAACCTGTGTGAACACTACGGCTTCTACGGACAACTAAGCCAATTCTCTCAGTGCAGACTACTACTTACAAAGACCCAAAAAGTTGGTGAGTCTAAACAAAAATATTTTAACCTATTTTCACACTCATCTGTGGTATAGACAGCCAGATTCTGCAGTGATGTACGCCTCTAAGTCACTGTCAGGTTATGAGCTAATCCGAAGTTTGCTCTGCTTTAAGCGATAGGCTGAAAACAGATGGTATCTAACCTCAGCTACTCTGCACGCACCCCCAGGCACACATTAGGCAGGCTGTCAAATGAAAAGAAGAGTTAACCAACCTATCATGAGAATAAAACGGTGAAGACAAAGTTCTTATCTTCAGTTGAAATGAGATGGACTAATCCCTGGAAGGCTTTAAAATACGGCAGCACCACCCAAGCTAACTCTTAGGGAACGGCATGATGTGAAGGTCAACCCCTTGTAAAGCAGCCCAGCTGGTTAATGGTCAGTTACTCCAGCTTTAGATAAGAGGCAATAATGTTTTGATTTCACATTTTATCATGCTTTATGTTGCCCTGGCGATCTGACGGAGAAGAACAGAAACTCTACATTATGTTTTGCCTTGCAAAGTGGGTGCAAAAATATGGTTAATTTTTATACAGTAACGTCTTAAAAGTCTGTTTTGCACAGGTAGAAATGACAAAGTGGAAACAGCACCTTCTGCTGCCCCTGGGAGCTAGCAAATAACAGCACCTCACCACAAGAAGTAGGTATTGTCTGAGACGAGCGATGGCAGCACAAAGCAAGCTGTCCAGGGATTATAACATCAGTGGTTTTTAATAAAAGATACTGTGTGTGCCCCAGCACATGCTCCTTGCTGTTCTGCCCAATGCTTGGCAGTAGTCCATTAGGATAAAATCTGCCCTCAAGGGGTCTGAGTCTGCTCCCCTTACAAAAAAAAAAAAAAAAGTGAAGTCTGCAAACATATATTAATTCAACTAAACTAAAAGACAACTAATCCAGACTTGTACCCCTGCAATTTAGAAAAGGTTTTGTGCCAATCTTTTAAATAATTTGCAGATAGACTTTATGCTAGATTTCAGTTTGGTGCCATTTTTGATGGGAGGGCTACAAAGCCTCATGCAAAGGTATTTAATAAAAATGCTTTCCAAACATACAGTTAAAAAGCAAAGCAACACCTTAATGAGCTATTTATTCAGTACTTATTTTCTTACAATAGAGGAACCGCTGCAAGGCTTTGTGTGATTCTGTGGGTGGTTTTAGCTTAGAAAGAAAAAACAGGACAAGAAAGAGCAACTTCATATATGAACTTCAAAATAAGGACAAATAAGCAAGTGGAAAGTAACAAGAGTTTTGTGCAGATGGTGTGATGCAAAGGTCAGTGTCTGCTTGAAGCTAGCTCGTACAGCCAATCCATTCATTATTAAGTGCCGTTTCATACAAGAGACTGCAATGTCCTGATGCTGAAGCTTTGCCTGTTTTAATCTGCAACTGTTCTTTACTGAACTGGTTTATCTACCGCCGATTAGCTACAGAGCAGAGACAACACATTCACTAACCTTGAACTGGAGACTGACAGTGGGTTTTCGGTGCTTGCTTCCACATTTAAGAGTGTCTTGATTGTTGCGACTTGAAACGTGTTCGAATAGATCATAGATGAAATCAAGACTGAAACGGGAAAGAAAAAGAATCTCTCTGAAGTATATTTTAACAGACTGTGAGGTTTACCACCATAGAATGCAAAGAAAACACTGCCTCTGAGAAAGCAGCTCCTCCATCCAAAAAAATGCTTATTGATTTTCTACGTTACGTTTAATAAGCAATAGATTTTCACTTTGCAGAATTTATGCAAGAGAGAGAAAAAAAAACCAAACCAAACACCAAAGCAAAACAAAACAAAGAGTTTCCTTCTCCACTCCCAACACATCTTTAGGGAAGTGAACTGTGAAGTCCTGAAGTCCTTGCTGCATTTTACTCCACTCACTCAACCAAAACTCCAGCTGACTATAACAGAAACTGTATGGAACTAACGGAAACTATAACAGAAAAAAAGAGTAAAAAACAAGACTTCCAGCTTGGCTGAGGCCCTAACACAAAATCACCACCCACACGAGCCTCACTTTCAGAAGCCAGCCATGTATGCTGTGTTTCGCCCTGTCAGTCGAGTATCCTTCTCTTACTACTACTACAGAAACACAGACCTTTTACTTCAGCTCCAGACAGATGGTGGTGCAAGAGCAAAACCAGCCCCAGCAGCTTTAACTTCCATTCTTACTTTTACCTACATACTTCAATTGACAGATGTTACGTCAGATATGTCATGAAACCAGAACTAACAACACAGAGAGGGAAATGCTTAATAGCAGTTCCCACTGCACAAAAGGCTTAAGGGATTTACAAACAAGCAACTCACACAGCACGGCAGGATGCCTGGATGGGGTGGGTGAGGCAGCAGCTGAGACAGCAACGCCCAGGCTCAGCTCCCTCCTCTTCTGCCACCCTTCTGTGTGTCCCAGAGACTTAATCATATGCACAAAAAGGAACGTGGTACCGCTCCGGCTCACAGGGTACCACTGTAAGGATCCTCAGACCTTACACAGCAGAATGAGAGGAGGCACACAGGTACCAAAGACCTCCAAGCTCAGACTTTCAGTCACACACACCTTCACAGAAATTCTCCCTTTGAAGCAATTACTATACGGCAATTTGCACTGTGGTAGGTCCCTCACACTAAGCTTTCAACTAAATTAGGGAATGCCAGAAATACAAGCAAATCAGGCTGTATGCAAAGCAAAAAGCCACGCATGCATGCTGCCTCTGAGGCACCTTGAAACAGTTAAAAGCCATTGCTAGCTTTCAGCATACTTCCCCACCACAGAGTAGCAAGTGAACTCCCTAGCAAGCCCCTGGACTGAACAGGGATGAGGTACTCTACAGTGTGGGAAAACCCAATTTCACGGGAACCGACTACAGCCAGTGCTTACAGGCACCTCTGACATTTCTTCTGTGCTCATTTCAACTCTGTTAAGGTCTGATGCTACACAAAATGTAACATATTCAAAGCCTGGCAGAATTAGGTGATAGACCCTGACAGAATTAGGTGATACAACAGCCCTTAACATCATATCCTAAACAAAAACTGCAGAAACGTACCTGCTTTCACGTAACAAATTCAGGAGATCGTCTCTGAAAGTATCTCTGTTCTTCTCCAAAATCCCCCTGACATCATACTGGACCTACCAGGAAACAGAGCTGATTCAACCAACACGCTAAGTAGTCAGGCACCTCTCACAAGAGCGGTACTGTAAAAAGTGCTGAGGGAACAGAATGCTTTAGTTCCTTTTGAGCAGCCACAGGGTAAAATTAAGCTAATGAAAACTCTGTTTGGAATAATGTCAGCAAATAAAAAAAAGAAAATTACCTCCCCAGCGTAGTGCTTCACTCCAAAGTTGTGAACAGCAACTCTTGGTTTTACATAAAAAGGATTGTTCTAATTGGAGAGGAAAGAAAAGATAAAACCACTTCGGGAGGGGGGAAGTCAGGGAGTGGAATGATACAAAGGGCCACATTATCCTCTCAACCCAGACCTAAACAAACCATTGTCTTCCAGTGACCTCCCTGGAAGATTAGTGCTCCAAAAGCAAACAAGCGACTTATAATGATAATAGGATTTGTTAGTCTGGGACGCTTCAAATATTATAAATCTGTTATTACTGCATCTAAAATGGCATTATTCTAAACCTGAACCCATCTGGCAGAACCATCTATTAGAGACACTTTGAAAAAGAAGGCTCTGTTTTAAACTGGCAGTTACGAAGACTGGTGGATACACTTGTATCCCAGAAATTCTTGAAATTATTATCCTAGGAATCTGAGTTACTGCAGGTTGTCAGATCTCTAGCTAAGTGCAGAGTTTGGCTTATTCACCAATATGGAAACCTTTAACTACACAGTAACAAGGATATGTTCTTCCAGGTAAGCAACTCAGTCTTGACAGCAAACGATACGGATTGCCATGGAAGCAGGATCACATCCAAACCAGCCTCTACTGCCATGCACACATATATTTGAACCATCAATTTCTACAGAAGCAAAGAGACTCTCCATAATTTGCAGAGAAAACAAGAGCAAAACATCACATACAGCATGCTGGGTATTCAACTTCTCAAGCAAGGTGGAGTCAGTAGCTTGAGGAAAATGGCTCTCCTCATTGATGAGTGCCAGCAGCCCCAGTTTCTAGGAAAGCAAAAAGAGGCAGAAGATGAGTTAGTGCATGGATGGAGACAGATGTCCCCAGTTTGGAAAAATCAGAAACTCCTTAAAGTTGTTGTGTGCAGAGAGGTGTAAAGCCTCCTGTACACAACTACAACCCCACTCTTGGAGGACTGCAATTCTATTTTTTCTGGCAACACTCCTTTTGAAACATACAGCATATAAAACATGGGGAAAATAAAAAAGCTTCAGGATCTCCAACGATCAGGAGTCCCTTAAAATGGAGGAGTTTGCACAAACAGCCTTTCAAAAATTTTTCTTCCATAGAATTATCTACTTAATCGTTGAACTAATACAAGCTTTTAGCACCCACAGTGCCCTGGGGCACAGCAAAAGATACACAGTTCGGTTGCACACAACCTCCTTTGCTTTGTGTATTCCTCTGTGTAATTTTCTTTGATGTTCCCTACTCCTCGTACTAGAAGAGGTGGTAAACAAAGTAAGCTGCAGTTAGTTAATGTGTTCAGCAAGCTTCAGGTTGATACAGCCTCTCAGAAAAACGCGGTTCTCCAGGTGCACATTTTAACAAGCCGCTTCCCATCGTCCTAGAGCAGTTCCTGACAAACCACAGCACCCTGACCGCAGTCACGTCCTGGCAGCTGGATCCCCTGCCCGCTGCCATCAGCTTCTGTGGTTGTCTAAACTCACGCAGCCACGCAGCCTGCTACGGAGATAAACTCACGGAGCACTGCTGGCAGAAGCGAACATGGATGAAATGAGATGTAACTTTGGCTTTGTCACCCAGAGTTACAGTATCTAGGCAGTGACCTCATCATGTTCCTATCAATAACTCTGCAGAAACTTCATGCTCTTTTGCATGCTCCTTTACTACAAATCAGAACACAAACCGAATTATGGATGAAGCCAAAACTGGCAGGCAACAAATGAAGATTATCTACATCCCACGAAAAGCTATTATAGGAGCAAGACATTATCATTCTCTATCCCCTCTTTCTATTCTTCTTCATCAACTCCAAATATTGCTTTTGTATATAATCAAGGAAAGATGCATATATTGAGCTTGCAATATAATGTGTAATATATCCATGCATCAAAATGACCTGATTAAAAGTTCGCTATTTAAACATCCAAGATCCACCTTTCTCCTCACTTGTTCTTTGCGTTGGCAATTACAGACATACTACCTCAGAACAAAAACTAGAAATAGGTACTGGTATCAAATTATTTATTACCTTTTCAATGAGATCTAAGCACTCGCCATTGTCTGTCCAGTCAATATCCTCCCAAATTAGTCCTTCCCTAAGGAAAATAAGGAGGGCCTTTTTATTGATAGCTATAACAATATTATTTTAAGTATAGAAATATGAGGAGCTGATGTATTTATCTTGCAAATCACAACAAAATTAGCATAATATGTGGGGGATCGGACCCCGACAGCTTGCTTTTAAAAAATACACAGTTTTAGACAGAAATTTCCCAAGGTAGCTGGGAACCCAGATTTCAAGTGAATACTGATATTTTCAAAATTTTTTTCAATTTCATCTGTATCTCTCACCTGCTGTATTCCAGTTGCTCCAAAGAGAAGATGTGCTTATTGAAGTATTCCTGAAGCTTTTCATTTGCATAGTTAATATTGAACTGCTCAAAACGATTTACCTAAAGAGACAAGGAATTTTCAAAAATGCATACACTCCAAGTACTTCACTTTGCAAACAAGGAACTAGTTCAAGTTAATAATCAGGTTTCAGTGAAGATAATGAAGCATAAATATCAGACAATCCATTTCAACAAACTTTTGAAACTCACCTCAAAGTTTTCAAATCCAAATATGTCCAAAATTCCAATGGACTTGAAGTCTTCCTTGCTCCTGATTCTGCCGTTGATTTTCTTAATGACCCAAGCAAAACACTGAGAATAAAGTGCCATAGCCATAGAATCTCTGCTGTCTATTGCCTGCATTAAAGAAGGAATACACAACGCATCAATCAACCCTGTAACTGAGAACTTACCAGACTCTGCTGGTCAGCACCCTTTGCGCAGTGTAAAGCAATGTATAACACAAGCAGGTTTGTATTCCTATGTACCTTGACAGCAATTGTATTAACGGTTGCAGAGCATGACCATTTAAGCTTTAACAGTGTAAGTTATACCAGCTGTATGCCCATGTAGCTTTAAAATTACATTTCAAGGTTATAGCTTTCAAAAATTAAGGTGTGGAGGAAGTAAAAAAGGAGGTTAAGAAATAACATCTCTCAAAGTTGGAGAAATATGGGTTTGACGGGTGGACCACTCAGTGGATAAGGAATTGGCCAGATGCTCAGATCCAGAGAGTAGTGGTCAATGGCTCAGTGTCCAGATGGAAAAAGGTGAATAGTGGTGTCCCTCAGGGGTCCATACTGGGACCAGTGTTGTTTAATATCTTCGTTAATGATATCGACAGTGGCATTGAGGGCACTCTCAGCAAGTTTGCTGATGACACCAAGCTGGGTGGTGGGGTTGATATGATGGGAATTTTACTGTTTTATTCACTTTTATCTTTATGGTGTAGTTAAGTCAGCCTTCATGAATCACAAGAGTAGAACTGATCACTCTGGTTCTTGATTATTATATCATTTACTCTACTTGTGTAATTTTCTATATAATCTATATTAATCTTTACTTTTAGATACATTTTAAATATCACATAATAAGTTCTTTATATATTGTGCTTGTTCTTCTATCTGATAAATTTATTGTGAGTGTTAGTTAAAATACTTAATTCAGCCTTTTTTTTTTTCCTCTTCCTGATAACTTATTTTTAGTTTTGTGGTTTTCTACCCACTCTCCTTATGGAATTTTTAAATTATTACATTAAATCAAATTAAATCAAATAATCAAATTGTCATCAATCAGCAATATTTCCAGTTTTGATATAGGTTAATATACACTCAGCCATTTTAGTGTACATAATTTGCAAAAAACCTAAATGAGAAAGTGTTGCCACCCACATGGTGTCAGTTAGATAGGTTTATAAATTCTGCTTGCCCTGTTGTGAGTGTGATCCAAACGCACCTCTGGGTTGCTGAAGGGAGGATGTTGGATCCGGAGGCATATTGCTGGAAGTTGTCACCACCGGAGTATATAGGACAGATGACTCTAAAGAGCTCCAGGATGGTTCTTGTCATACATTGTGCCTTTGAAGGTCCTGTTAATCATATGTGCTACTTGCATTTCTTGGGAAAGACTAGGAAGAATAGCCTAGAGCCAGCCCAGAATGTGGTTCAGAAGGAAAGTAATATGTTATAGAAGCAACTAATTTGGCTTTAAGGTTACCTCCAAAAGTCCAACGTACAATGTTTTGTAGATTATCTCCCACATAGTTTCACACTGTGTATGATTCAGGAAAATACTCCACATGATGAGTAAGGATATCCGTACATGCGGATAGTGTTTAACTGTATGGCTATCAACTTAAACTTACATCAAATAAAATGAATATTTCAGTTTATCTCTATTCAGTAGAAGTGTGTCTAACTGTGTTGTTCCTTGTAGCCTGTAGATATGGTGTTAATTGGTGCCAAGGGCTGTCAAGTGTTTGGACTTGTGTTTTAAGAGGGTTAAATGATAATAGCTAGTGATATAAGGAAGAGCTAATCTCTCAATTTCTTTGTTACTGTGGCAGGTGCAGCTGCTCTGACAAAAGTCTAATAAAGGTCAGGACTTCCCAGAGAACTGATAAAGATGGGCTTGGTGCCTTATAGCCATTAAACAGCACCTCACAGCAATTAAACAGCACCTCAGGGTCCAGGCCTTTAGCCTGCCATTGTTGTGTGCTTGCCCCCAACTGATTAGAATAACCACAGTTCAGACTCAACTAGGGTATAAATGGAGCCAGAGAACTGATTTTGAGTCAGTTCCCTGGGAGAAAGCACGCCTTGCAGTTGTGGAACCTCCCCTTGGAATGGGACTCCATCCAAGGATACTTCTGTGGATTGAGTGAGTCCCCACCCTGCATTTGGTGAGTGGATATTACTTCTGGATATATCCTTGAGTGGCCCTTCACCCCCTTTGGGTGGGAGACCTGCTTTGCATACCCTTGTGTGGGAGGTCTTCCCTTTTGTGAGAGAGTGTCCACACATTTTGATTCATCTTTGTAGAAGGAATATTTCTTAAAGCTTGGGAATTAGTTGTGGAGTAATGAATTCCTACACGACTTCTAAACTTGTGATTTAATTTTGTCAGAAGGAGTGCTGAGTAATTTTGGTTACAATAAATTTGCATTTTTGGATAGCTGCTGCTGTCTCTTTTGTGGGTGCCTCTGTGACAGTTACTTTGAAGAAGTTTGATTTAATGCCTTCTGTCCTCTAATGTACAGAGAACCACATTTCCTACTGATGCTACTTTTAAATAGAACATATCTTTTATATTAGAAATAGCCAATAATTTTTGTACTATTTTTCTCCCTGTTGTTTACACTCTAAAAAAACAGTTAATCTATTAAATTACAGTTATACTTGGTATAACCCAATTTCTTCAGATTTTTCTGTCTTTACTGTTGTAGTGTCTTGTTAAATAAAATTAAAATATATTCCAAGTTTCTTCTCTATTCTGTTTTAAATAGACTCATAAGTTTCTTTGAAGCAAAAATTCAGAATCCCATCATATCTCCTTTGCTGGGTAAGGTGTATCTGCCAATAACATGGAATCAGTCATAATATTTCTTGACTAAAAGTGTGATTCCAGGTTCACAACCTTTTTTTTAATTTGAAAGTTGCTGTTAATATGGAACATTTTATAGTTTATATCAAGACCTCTGCCCTCCCATCTGAATTTTTTTAAAAAGTCCCAGAAAAGCCAGTAGGGTAAATATCCTGATAAATATCACATTTCAGATGACAAAACATATTGACAAGACACTAAAACTCCTTGTAAAATAGAGTAAAATTGCAAAAAAGAATAATTTATTTGTAAGCTATGCTTAGGGGCTAGTTCTTAAGTATATTCAAGTATTTTGGATGATTACTTCACTTAGATGATGATCTTCAGTTGAAGGCCCTTTGAAAAGATGAAGTAACAATGTAAAATATTTTTAATGCAAGTGAGAAAAATTTCCACTTCCTAGTCTTTTTCCATTAGACACATATACAAATTTCTATGGTTTTAGTTTTATGTAAAGCTATTCAGTAACCTCTAAAATCAACTGGGCTCTATGATGCTGCTAACTTTTATTTAAAGGATGGAGGTTTCACTTTCAATTTAATCCCATTATTAGTTGTACTGAAGTCAGGCATGACCATGAGAGGTGGGCAAGTTCATTTCTACCTTGTCCTAAAGATCACCAATATTCTCATGTTTGAGTATTACTTTCACACTAATAATCTCTTTTGTAAATATGTTGGTGTAGCTACTTCCAAGACATTTCACTTTTGCTGTATCTTCCCATGGTTCTATGTAAAGTCAGCGAACACAGAGTGTCCAGTCAAGTGTGACTCAGAGCAGATGTCTGATGAAGGTGTCTTAGGTTAGTCTGAGCAAATAGCGCTCTTAATTACAAATCTGTTTCCTCCCTAGACCATTCCCTGTTAGCAGATATCACCCTCAGAGTTGTTTCACAGTGACAGAACCTCAAGGTGAGTTTCCTAACTAATATAAATCAGAAGCCCATCTAACTACACTCATATATCTCAGCTAAGACAATGGCCTTCCATCTTTATTTTCATGCTTTCTTCTTTTTTCCTTTAGAATCAATAAATGGACTTGGAGAAATTTCTGCCTTGTTTAGTGAGTATAGTTCCTGCAAGTCATTAAGACTACTCAAGGTGTAAATCAAAGCCTGAATGACCACATTTGAAAACAATGGTCAAAGATCTTAAAAACCTTCCACAGTCCTGAAAACAGTACCTGCATGTACTTGTATGCCAGGAAACAAATAGATTAAAGTCAAATAGACTATACTGAAGTTACACAAAAAACAATGGACAGAGTCAAAGAGTCCATCAATGACAGCTGTGATACTTCTGATGAAGCCTCTAAGTGAATCTTTTGATCTCTTATTTTGTACTGTGCCTTAATTTAGTATCTTCCCTAGAGCTTTGCTTGTTTCAGTATTTTTGTCTTACACTTTCAAAATTCCTTAGGATCAATGATACCATTAGTTCCGTATTTGTTTTCATTTTCTTATTTTACTGTGTTTTCTTCCCAGAATATGTCTTCTTGTATTATTTGCTATTTCCAGCATTTGCCTTGTTTTACTATCTGTTGCTTGTTAGGCAGCTCATATTTCCGGTACTTGTCATTTCCCTTTGCATTTAATTTCAGTATTTGTGACATGCCGCCTTCTTCCCGTGACTCATAACTCATTTGCTCCCAGTGCTTCTCTGAATGGCTACAGGATAGATTCATGGGTAATATGTGGAAGGTTGCAAAGTCCAGGGAGATGGCCCACTACTCATATCAGCATACATGTTCTTCATAACCGAAAGGCAGAGGAGAACAGAATAATTTAATGGATTAGACAATGCATCTTTCTGACTTTCTCTATCCTTAAATTATTGTCATTGGGCAATATTTCTTGATACGTTTCTTATCATTTCACAAAATTCTATAAATATTTGATGTCTGAATATATTTAGTGCTAATTTTCCAAATGCTATGCCATTATTCTGCATTCTTGAGAAAAGGACACATTTTAAAATACTTTCTCCAGCATGCATATTGCCAAATGGAGTGCAATTACAGTATATAAGATTTTTGGTTTGCTTGAGAGAGAAAATGAGATGGGTCCTTTTGTATAAATAACTTTTGAGTGCATTACTACATGTTGTGTTGCTTCAAAGGCATGCTCTGTGATGCTTTGTAAGTGTAATACATCTTACATTCTTCTTAAGAATTTACAGCTAAATTCAATATGAACAAAACATGGAAGGAGGGAACTTACAATAAAAAATACCTATCTGAGTACCTTATAAAAATCCTTAGCTCCTAGATAGCATTTCATTAAGTGCCCACTATCTATTTGAAAGCTAGAGACAGAACAAGGACTGTGTTAGTGAAGAGTGAGAAGAGGTAGACTTCCACAAGGCTGTTGCAGATCCAGTCTTCTGGAGGGGAGGGTCAGTAAGTATCTGTACGCTACACAGAGGAGGAGATGCACTTTGGATGCTCCAGGCTGATCTGTGCAGGATTTCAGTTCCTTAGCTCTCAACTGTGCTAGTGTCACTGTATTTGTCTTTCATTTCAATGCCTCGGGGAGGGAGATGCCTGACGCCTCTAGGCATTAGCCTACTGCTAATGATACTGCTACCTCTGCCAGCATTGCTGCTTCCATAGAACCCTCTGCATTCTTGAATTCTTCCCTCTGGTGCAGTCTTTTCCTTTCTTTTAATTCACTCCAGAATAGAAAGTGAGCAACAATCTGCTCCCCATGTATCGGACGATCTAGGTTCTTTGCCTTTTAAAACACTGTTGAACTTGTGCTCTCTCCACTGGAACAATTTATTCTTAGGTCAAGAAACAGAAGCAAGCCTGCAGGCCTTGGGAGGATACATGCCTGAACTCTGAAATGTCTGCTTTTTTTCTGGTCTCTTACTTAGAAAGAAAATGTCAAGCTGCTAGGCCCCATACCTAGTGTAATTTTGACATGTTTATTCTTAGTTCTTATTCAGAAAATTTTCTCAGTACCTGTAGATGTCACTGCGGTCAAAAGAAAGTTCCAAGGGGATTTTCACTATAAAGAAAATTGCTTTCTTAACAAAATACAAATGATAAACCATTGTTATTTCTAGTACTACTCACAATTTTTTTATTTGGCAGATCAAATCTTTGAGAGGATGAAATATGCCTCAGGAAGGAATTCAGGAATTAGGTCCAGGTTATTAACTTATTCTGAAAGTCAAGTTGATAGAAATTTCTCAGCAAAATGTGTTTTCATTGGAAAAAAGAAATGGATTCATTGACAAAGTGTGTTGAAGTGTGATGCTCTAATGAAAAAGTTGTTATAAAAAAACCCCACCCAATTTCTCCAGTGTACAGTAGAGTCTGTTCAACATTAGGAAAGGTCCAGGGCTGAAATCCTTGAAATGCCTTTGAATAGGGGTAGACTTTAAATACAGAGGACTGGATGATCTGGGTAGCTGTGCCTTGCTTTATAGACAGTACGTGAATGCATCTAATGGAACAGGAGAAAAGGAGAAACATCTGCAGTATAGATGAGGTGAAAGAGCATCGTTCCCTTGATACTCTGACTGTGATACCTTTGGAAGGAAGAACACTTTATGGAAAAGGAAAATGTCATATTTAAGGCTGAGAGCTATGTATTTAGGTTCTCTTTACAGTTCTGCCAATGGCTTTTTATTTGATATGGAGAACGTATTACCTCCATACTACATTTTTCTCATCTTCAAAATGAGGAAAATACCTACCTCGAGGAATCCGTGAAGGTGAACTTATTAACTTTTTTAAAGGAATATGAGATCTCAAAGGATCATGTGAGTGCAAAACATTACTGGTTCTCCCACTACTATGCTACAGAAACTTTTGTTAAGCAAGGACTCAGTGAAAAAATCTTTTTCATTTCCCCTTGTGAATTTTTGTGCGGACTTGATGTTTAGCAGGATATGTGTGGATATAATGCCTTGAAATGACATTAGGAAACTTCAAAGTTGCTAGTAAAAGGAGGCAGATCTATCTACCCTATATTATGCAATGTCTTGAGAGCTGGCACACTAGAAATCTACTCTCTTAAAGGCTCTGTTCTGTCTAAATAGCCAAAGGATTTGAACTTCTGTCTTATTTCACTGTATACATTTTTCATGTCTACATTTCACTCAATGTGTTTACCTTTCTGTAGGCTATTACTGAAACAGATATTTGAACCCTGGAATGGTAGATTAAAATCTAACTCAAATGCCTAAAGCATGTTAATGAGCAAATCTCTGTGTTTCTCTCAGTCATTCCCATTGGAGATACCCCACTTCACATGGATGACTACATTATCTGTTTGGAAAGAGTATAAGGGAAGATGACTTAATAGTCCAGAGAGCAGAAAACCTTCTGGGTATGTGGGAGTGTGAGGTTCAGGTCTATGGACTGAAATAAGCAAAGTGAGAATGTCATGGTTGGATTCTTTCTCCCATGTGCCTGCATGAAACTCTTTTAAGGTCAGTGAACATCTGTCTTCCATCTGAGTTTGACCAGATAAGCCTTGTCCTTTAAAAAAAAAAGCACGAGTGCTTCTCAGTAGTACTTTTCTGTTTTGACATATCAACAGTTTCTGACAATTATTTAATCACAAATTTGTTTACCAGTTTTACTTAAACCAGCTCTGCAATGAAAAAGCTGAATGGCAGAACATACAGGGAGCGCCTTGCTGAACAAAAAGAACGAATTCTCTCTGTTTAACAAATTCTCTCTGTTTAACAAATTCTCTCTGTTGCCCAATATCAGCAAGGTTAGAATTTCCTGGTGTGTGGACTGGGGGTCATCATGGATTCATGTTAAACATTAAAACCAATGAATGCCTCATTTTTGTCTGACAATGTATTTTCATGAGTAGCAAGTATTTTCCTCCAGTGACCTGCTTTTCAGTTAGAGGATATGAATCATACCCACTGCAGCAGAGAAATTGCTGAGTGAAAACGGATATGTTCCATGGACAGAGACATGGATTTTGCTGGTAGTACTTTATTGTGTTACGTTCCTCACGATATAATGGTTTAAAAATATGGGCACAGAGGGAAGAAAAGCATTAGACAGACCAATATGAAATGTGGAGTAACTGTGGGTTTCACACAGGTAAATATTTGTACTGGCTATGAAATTAGACTGTTGTCAGACTTGGGCTAATGGAGTCAAAAAGGCAACAAAAAATACACCTACTCATGGCAAAAGTGAAAGAAAATGCTATTGCAGAGAGCAGTAGATGTAATAACTGATACTTAGGTCAGACTTTGCTGCAGCAGCTGCCAAGACATTGGAAGGTGTTTCAAAAGAACTACAGAAACTGCAGCTGTCTCTGTACCACCTCCTGTACTCTGAGCACAAGGAAACTTTGCTCCTACCAATGCAAAATAAGTCCTGCATTGGTTCTGAGACAAAACAGCACTACTAAATAACAATTAAATTCACTTAAAAAGCCAACTCAAAGCAAATGAGTGAGAAGTTTACCTGGAGACTACAATTGCAGGAAGTCACCAGAAAGAAATTTGCAGAGTTCAGCAGGTGCTAAATCAGGCCCTTAGCAGAAAGAACTCTGTTTTATGGGCTTCAATAAAACCACAGATACTGGGTTCTAATACTTTAATAATGGTATCTTGCTTTGCAATTGAAGGAGGCTGGGAATGTAGTCATCACAGATGTAAATGCCCTAAAAATATAGTTGGATAGACACTACAGAGATAAGATAGATACATCTATGGATCTTATTGTTCTAGTCTGGATCAGGAGTAAGTTTGTGAATTCCCCTGCTGTCCTTAGAGTCCACATTGTGGAATGGTTTTGGAGCATGGACACTGAATTTTTTTTCATGAAACAACTGATAGAAATGCTGCAGGAAGATACATGCACTCCAGCTGCTAACGGGTTTTGAACGAGCAGGATCAGACTAGATTAGTTTTCAGCAAAACCTTTAAATTAGATATGGACATCATATTCTTGTCACCAACTCTTCTACCCCCCAGATTCTCTCCTTTTGAAACAGACAATGTGCTGTGGTAGACATAGCTTAAATTACTTAAATTTAGTAATTTGACTCTAATCCAAGAGATGCTTGCAAAAGAGATCTGAACACCTGTGCATGCACCAAGTTCTGTGAGAAGTCAGCATTCATTACCGCCTAGTTTTCCGTTTTGTATTTGTGTATCTGGTCTTTATTTGTAGCATGTGGAAGCAAACATTCCTTATCACCTCTTTTTTTTCTCTGTGCTTATTTATGTTGCAGCAGCATCTGTAACCTAGATGATAGTGTTTTCTGTCATGTCATTTCCATGCATTGCATAAGTACACCCTACTACTTCCCTCATTGTCTGGTAAGCACTGCTTTTGTCGTGAGATTCATTCATTAAAACAATTTTAATGACTAACACCTACTAACTCCAGTGATTCATCATCAGTTGTCTTCCGTAAGTCTCCCTTCCACAAATCAACCTTTTATTTTCTGGGCTGATTCATACAACCATTAGCTGGCAAATCAGTAAGGCCAGGAACATAGATCTGAAGAAAGTGGTACCCTGAAAGTCAAGATTAAAGTAGAGGACAACTGTTGGACTTGAGAAAAATAAGACTTGTGAGATGATGACATTGGTGTAAGTAGCCTGCTGCTCAGTGCTCTTCTAAATGGAATAAGAAATTCCTATTCTTTAAAAAAAGAAAAAAAAGTCATTATTGGTTTTTTATTAATGGACAAAAAGGATTTGCCACATGATGGCTAATATGGCTATAAAGATGTTTAACTCCAGCAGTTAATTCAAGGGTATAAATTCATTATATGTTACGGATTTTTTCAGCTTTGCATTTCATCCACATTTTGTTTTACACTCTGTTGTCAGATCTTAAGTAACAGTTTGCATAAAACTCCTCCAAAATGTGGGGAAGTCAGTACAAGTCTTTCTACTGACCTTAGCTGGTACAGGAAGAACAATATGAGATATGCTGTGCCCCTTCTTTTATCCTTCTTAGTAGTCCCACTGTAGTGGGATAGTAATAATCAGGTAAGCACTACTTCGGGGTTCACAAGCTGAACCTCCTTGCAGAATGAAAGAGGAGAAAGAAAAGAAAGAAAATTCAAGTTATGGAAAAACCAGAATGAACTGATAGAGCAGGTCAGAAATAACTATCTACCTATGCTCTGACTTCCACTTTCCCAGATATGGGAAAGGAGGAATATCTCCAGAAATTTGAGTTTATGTCTATCTCCAGTTTGTGTTTACTGAGCTCCCTTGTTCATTTCTGTATTCCTGAAGGGATGAGAACTCTTCTGTTGGGCGTCTTTTCATCAGAACATGGTGTAAAGCAGCACCTGATAGCAGTGCTTTGGTGCACTGAATGCACAAAAAGGCTAATTATATTGATTCTGGAATTAGATGTGGTTTTCTGAACCTTTTACATTCTCAGGAAATACAAAGTTAGTTTTTCTGGAAAGGATACATCATAACAAGAGCTCTAGTTAGTGCTAGAAACAGTGCTAAAGGCAAGCTCTTTGATCAGGTCCTTTAAAACTGATGTAACTATCATGAAGAAAATAACAGAAGGTGGTGTTACCAGTTTCCTTGAAGAGGCACCAAAGCTTATAAATATGCAATGAAACCACAAAAAATGAGATGTTAGCTTTGTTAACATGTTACTAGAAATGTTACTAGTCTTTTGCTCAGATAAAGCTAAAAGGACTTCTGAAATAAAGGAAAGTATATCATCCTTCCACCCATACCACTGTCCAATCTGAATGTGACTTTAGAGGAGATCACATGCCTGGGATGGAGTCCAGTGGCTCTTACACTTTTAAAAGAGTGCTTACATATCAAATGCCTGCATGCTAAGCTGGGATTGCTTCAGCAAGCCTCAGTTATGTTCTGTACCTACTGTTCTGCTCTTGGGAGCTGCGAGCAGGAACAGACGGTGACTCAACAGTCTTTTCAAGATACTGTTCACAGAAACACTGCATGACATAAGAAAACACTAAAAAATAATCCATACTCTATACGCTGTAAACTTCCTACGCACAATTCAGCACTCTCCAGTTGTTAGGCAAACGCAGCTGTCTTCTTCAGACTTCCTCTGCCATGCCTCTCTGTATCAGGGGAAGTTGCAATACTTTTATGGCTGAGCTTTAATCCTGCGCTCAGTCATCAACGCACCTGCTGACATGCTAAATTTGTGTCCAGATTTGGCATGTCAGTGACCACAAAGCCCAGACATATGGATTCCGTCAGGGTTTCCATCTCAGCTCCATGCCAGAAAGTAAGCAACTGAGGTCTGTGGGACCTGAGTGAGCACTTCTAGCCCATTTCAGGGCAAGGTCAAAGAGAGCTTTTGAGTACCCTTCAGGTGGCTTAAAACACAGCCGATCAGAAAGAAACATTTGTACCTGTGTACACTTGTTTCAGCTTCAGCAGCCTCTATTCCCAGCGACAGAGTAATAAATTAAAATATGAGAAGTGATAGCTAGAGTAATTCCTGCTTCCTTTAATAAATTTGTACATTCTGTGGTTGTAGCTAACCTGGTGATTTGGATTTTGTTTACATGGAGTCAGCTACCTGGTCAGAGGTAGCTGTGACTAATGACTGAAATACAGGAAAGAATAGGTACAGCTCAGCTCTCTGTACCAGGATCCTGATCGACTTCCTCAAGTCCAGATGAGGAGGCTGATGAATCACTGTCATGGCTTACATGCTGGCTCGCTTTCCCTGGTAAACTCATTCCTGTCCTTTACAGGGGCATTGCCCATAATGATGCTCTGACTCAGCCTTGCACTCCTGTGACAACTTGGATTCACATTCAGTCTCCTCCTGAAGTAGCTGCTGTCTCAGGAAGTAGCTTTGTCTTTCTTTCCCCCAAAACCTACTCTCCTCAGGAAACTTGAACCTGGGGACCAAGATGTAGAGATCCCAGTTTTCATTTTCCAGGGAAAAGGTAGTCAGATCTACATTATCCTGTTCTTCTCCCACATATGAAGTATGTTGGAGGTTTTTTTACAGAAACATTGTATCTCTAAATGTTTTATTTTTGCTTTTTATTTTTACCTGACCATTTATGCCTATCTCTTCATAAACACCTAGGAGCCTTTGGTAAAACAACTGAATACTCAGATTGCACCTGCAATGCTCACAACTTAGTGTAGGTTACATTCACTGTGCTCGCTGCGGTCTTATGCTTATAGTTGTGTGGATACTTTCAAATATGTAACTGTGACAACACCACTTCATAAGAATTTTTGAAGTATATCCAATATGTATGTGGCTTTTATTAAAAAAAGAAAAAATAATTTTAAAAATGCTTCACATTGAGGTGTTTCCTGAAAAAAAGCCAGTCCACAACAAAGACACTGAACATCTAAAATAAAATAAAAATTATTTATTCTGACACATGGAAAAAGATGTCCAGGAGCTAACTAATCAGTGTAAAAATTCATACTGCTAGAATTCATATTAAATTCAGGGCAGCATAACACAAGTTCTCCCAGCATTCCATATTGGTTATTATGCTGATGTGGACATAAAAATAGGAGAATATGGCTGGAAGAGACTGTCTAGGTAGACAGTCTGGTTTATCTAGGTCAGAACGCCCAGAACTGTGGTCAACCATGGAAAAATCTGTAGTTCAAAAGGCTGCAGAGACCCCATGCGTACCTAATACCCTAGACTGCAAAGCATCTCCCATCATCCTGTACTGCATTTATAGTCTTATACAGGTGAAGTGTCACAGCTGTGCCATGAGAAGCATTAGTGAGAAACTGGGAACATCTCCAGTCTTTGTACTGGCATAGTGTATGTTAAACAAAACTTGCTCAAAGACTGACTACTTTCCTCTCTATACAGAAAGGTAAGAGAAAAAAAGACCTTTTAAGTCAAACTTGGGAAAAAACCCTCTCTTGATCAATATCTTTTTTAACCCTTAGCACCAGCCTGAGGCAATATATTGCACTGTGACCCTCAAATATATCTTGTAAACTTCCTCCATGCAGCTATAGCCAACTTTTGGAGCTTCAAAGCTGAAAGCAAAACCTGCCTCCTCTAGAAACCAGAGCATTCATCTGGGGAAATCCTGCCTGGCCTCCAAATGTGACAAGTAAAAAGCCTTGAGAAGACATTATACATGTATTGCCTTATACAAGCTCTACAAAGGTCCAGGTACTTAGGATACGTTTCTGCCTACATAACACATGATATATCTGAAGTTTGCTTGCCTGTCCTCACAGCCTGATTCAAAAGCTTAAACATGGTCACCTAGTGCTGTAATTCAGGGGAAAAAAATGCATGGGTATGGCAAATACTACTGAGATCTTGTAGAAGAACTCTGGACTGGCAGCTGGAGGCCAGAAGCAGTGTCCAAGGACATGGCACTTGTTGCCTCTGTCTGGGGGACTGAAGTGAGGAACCGACTTCCTAGCCCCAAATATATTCTTACACTGTTATAAAGCTCTTTCCATACATGTAATGAAGTTCATCTTAAAATATGTGTAGCTTCACTTTCGCCCATTGCCTGCCTCTTAAAATTTTCTTCCCCAGATATTAGGAATTTCCAGAATAGGTTTATTCACGACCAGTTTACAGTAATTTGATTTTATGTTAGTGCTTCTATTTAGCTTGAACCATTCTATCTCTCCTGGATATTTGTCCAAAGACATATTTCTAGAGTTCTTATATCCTCTTCCATCTCTTTTTTTGCTTGGCTAAACAACCCAAGCTCTGCAAGGCCTCATTTTAAGGCTTTCTCTTTACTTAATGTTATAGATTGTTTCTGCTTCTCTTCCAGTTCAGTTTTATTTGCACGGATGAGCGTAGATGACCAGCCCAGTACATGATATTCCAAACAAGACCTTTAGCAATGCCATGTTGCAATGGCACTTCTGCCATTGCCCATCTCATGTTAGTGTCATGCTGTGGGCCTATTAGCACTCAATTCTGAAAATATTTTATAAATTTTAGCCACTTAGAAATGATAAATCTCAGAGAGAAAACATTTAACTTGAAATTTCCATAGAGATAGGAAGGACAATGTGGGATTTTTGTGCAAGCAGGAAGTTTTACATGGACTGTTTCTTTTGTCTTTTGTTCACTTCCCCATTTCCTAGCACACTGCCAAGGCCATTTTCCATCAGCATTTTGCCACTTCACTGTAAACAGCCTCTTAGTTCTCCACATTCTCTGTGAATCAGTAATTGAGGACACTTTTTACCACTTTATTCTGTTAGTAAGAAAGAAAGATTTATCTTGATCATGTATGTTTTTTCCCATATTTACAGTCAACATGATTTTCTGCTACATGTCCCGTGTAGGTCAGTTGCCTAAAGGCACTAATGTCGAGGTCTAAGACCTTTATCAAACTACCAGTGGACTGTACAGAGAAAGAGCTGTCAGAGTATGCCATAAACTTAGGTGACTTTAAATGATGCATCCATACACGATGTGTGATTTATGTTACAGTGTGACAGAGACAGAAATCTCTCTTTACAAAATACAATCAAGGTACCTCACATTTGAAAACACGATACTTCACCAGGGACTTTCAGGAAATAAAGTTATCTTTCTTAAACAGAGATAGCCATACTTAAAGGGTATTATAACTGCAATTTTAAATTCAGTTAAGATGACTGGCTAGGACAGAAATACATACAAACTATTTCCTATCAGTAAATGCTTATGAAATCACAGCCCATCATCTGAACTGGAAGTGGCTCACTTCTTACACTATCTGCATAGATATTTAGGTCCTGGAATGTGAAATGATTTTGCATTTCAAGTTAAATCACTTGAAGAGTGGATGTAGCAGGAATAAGTTCAAGCTAGTGTAAATTGGTGTCACCTATCTTTCGAAGCACACAAACATGAAGCAGGGGAAAATGGGGAGGAATGCTAGATAGGAAATGTAGGCAGCTCCTTATTACCAGAGTCACTGTGCTCCACCCCAGCACAGAACATCACTGTTATGCACAGTATATTTGTGAAAGCTTTTACTCATCCCCTGCTTTTCTTCTATAGTTATCCAGATTTCCTATTACCTCATTCAGTGGCTACAAACTCTATTAATTTTACTTTCTCTTTATTGGTTCTGGCCTCAGTTATCTTCTTTTTGTGACCAGCTCTGTAGAGTCTTCCATTATCATCTGTCCCCCATTAAGCTGTGTGCGACTTCACTGGGCTAAGAGCACCTGAAGGGACTTTGGCTTCTGTGTTGCCTTACCCCTTGCTGCCACAACAGAGAAATATATAAGAATACTCTTTTTCTTTTTGCACAGGTAAAGACAAAACCGTATGGGCAAGGTAATCTTTGGCAGCAGGCTGGCCAACTTGGTGAGATGGACTTTAAACTGAAGGGGTGGGGTCCAAGATGGCAAAGCTCATGCCAGCGCATCCAACTTGGGAATAAGCTAGGCCAACACAAGCAGCGACAAATGCTCCTTAGCAGCCTTCCACGATGAGAGCCAGAAGGCCAGCCACCTCAAGGGTGTGTATGACTATGGTGGATCCTCTTGCACCCCTTCAGGGAAACCTTCTTGGCTCTGAAATGCCTGTACTCCAACACATGCACTATGAAGAATAAACAGGAAGCATTAGAGATCTGGGTGTGGTCACAGGGCCATGCTCTCATTGCAGTTATGGAGACGTGGTGGGATGGCTCGCATGACTGGAATGCTGTCATGAATTGCTATACACGTTTTAGGAAAGAGAGGGCAGCAAGGCAAGGTGGTGGAGTTGCTCTTTATGTGAGAGAGCAACTGGAATGTATTGAGCTTTTCTTAGGGGGAAATTATGGGTAAGAGTTAAGGGGCGGGCTAATATGGATGACACTGTTGTAGGTGTTTACTACAGGCCACCTCAGGAAGAGGAAGTCAATGAGGTCTTCTACAGACAACTGAAAGTAGCTGCAAGGTTACATGCCCTGGTGCTCATGGGGGACTTCAGTCACCCTGATATTTGCTGGAAAGGCTATGCAACAAGGAACACACAGTCCAGTAGGTTCCTGCAGTGCACTGATGATGACTTTTTGACACAGGTGATGGAGGAGACAAAAAGGAAAAGTGTGCTGCTGGACCATGTACTAAAGAAGGTCTGGTTGGGAATGTGAAGGATGGGGGCAGCCTTGCCTGTAGTTACCATGAGATGGTAGAGTTCAAGATCATGTGAGGAAGAAGCAGGGAAATAAGTAGGATTGCAACCCTGGACTTCAGGACAGCTAATTTTGACCTCTTCAAAGACCTACTTTTAGGAATCCCCCAGGTTAGGACTCTAGAAGGTAGGGGGGACCCAAGAGAGCTGGTAAATATTCAAGCACCACTTCCTCCAAGCTCAAGATCTGTGCATCCCTATGAGTAAAAAGTCAAGTGGAAGAGGCAAGAGTGTGTGGGTTAACAAGGAGCTTCTGGAACAACTCAAATGGAAGAAGGAAGTTTACAGTATGTGGAAAAAGGCACTGGCCTGCGTAGGGATGCAACGAGGAAGGCTAAGGCTCTCTTAGAATTAAATCTGGCAAATAATATAAAAGACAAGAAGAAGGGCTTCTTCAAGTACATCAGTAGCAAAAGGAAAACTAGGGAAAATGTGAGTCTGCTGCTGAATGAGGTGGGTGCCCTGGTGATAGAGGATACTGAATGCCTTCTGTGCTTCAGTCTTTACTGCTAAGACTAGCCCTCAGGAATCTCAGTTCTGGAGGTAAAATAGAAAGCCTGGAGAAAAGAAGGCTCTCCTTTGGTTGAGGAAGCGGTGGGTTAAACTTGGCTGGGCACCAGGTGCCCGCCAAGTCACTCTGTCAACCCCCCTCCTTAACACGTCAAGGGGGAAGAAAATAATATGGGAAAAAAAACTTCTTTGGTCAAGATAAGGCAGTTTAACAAAAACAAAGCAAAACCAAGGAAAAGCCACTCACGGAAGGGAAGGAAAACATTTATTCTCTACTTCCCATTAGCAAGTGATGTCTGGCCCCTTCCTAAGAAGCAAGACTCCAATTCTCATAACAGTTGCTCCTGAGGACAATGGATGGTCCCTCTCTTCCTCTTTTTCCCTAGTTTTTCTCGTTGAGCAGACATTTTATGGTATGGAATATCCCTTTGGTCAATTTGGGTCTGCTGTCCTGATTGTGTCCCCTCCCAAGACCTTGCCCACCCCATCCCACTCTGGGGGAATGTTGGAAAGAGCCTTGGTTCTGTTGTGTAGCCACAACACCATTCTAGCTCCTAATACAAAGCACAGCACTATGAGGGCTGCTATGAGGAAAATTAACTCCATGTTAGACAGATCCAATCGATAGGAGGGTTGGGTTAGAGATCATTTAGTCAAACTAGACACCCACAAATCCATGGTCCCCAGAGGGTTCCAGCAAGTGCTGAGAGTGCTGGCAGATGTTATTGCTAAGCCACTTTCCGTCATCTTTGAAAGGTCACGTAGAACAGGAAAAGTGTGTAAGGACTGCAGGAAAATCAATGTCACTCCAGTCTTCAAAAAGAGCAAGAAGGAGGACCCAGGAAATTACAGGCCAGTCAGACTCACATCAACCCCTGGAAAGGTGATGGAACAACTCATTCTGGATGTCATCTCTAAGCATGTAGAGGAAAAGAAGGTTATCAGTAGTCAATATAGATTCACCAAGGAGAAATCATGCTTGACCAGTCTGATAGCATTCTACAATGGTGTGACTTGCTGGGTAGATGAGTGGAGAGCAGTGGATGTTGTCTGCCTCAAGTTCAGCAAGGCTTTTGACACTGTCTCACATAACATCTTCATAGGTAAACTCCGGAAATGTAGGTCAGATGAGTGGATAGTGAGGTGGATTGAGAATTGTCTGAATGACAGAGCTCAGAGGGTTGTGATCAGTGGCACAGAGTCCAGTTGGAGGCACGTAGCTAGTGGTGTTCCCCGGGGGTCATTACTGGGTTCAGTCTTTTTCAACATATTCATTAATGACCCAGATGGAGGGATGGAGCGTAGCCTCAGCAAGTTTGCTGATGATACAAAAAAGGGAGGAGTGGCTGACACACTAGAAGGCTGTGCTGCCATTCAGCAAGACTTTGACAGTCTAGAAAGTTGGGTAGAGGGGAATCTAATGCAGTTCAGCAAGTGCAAGTGTGGAGTCCTGCACCTGGGGAAGAATAACCCAATGCATCAGTACAGGTTAGCAGCTCTGGAAAGCAGCTCTGTGGAGAAGGACCTCAGAGTCCGTTGGACAAGTTAACCATGAGCCAGCAGCATGCTCTTGTGGCCAAGAAGGCCGATGGTATCCCAGGTTGCATTAAAAAGAGTGTGACTCTGCTCTAGTGAGGCTATATCTGGGGTATTGTGTCCAGACCTGGGCTCCCCAGGTCAAGACAGACAGGGAATTACTGGAAAGAGTCCAACAAAGGGATACGAAGATGATTAAGGGACCAGAGCATTTATCTTATGAGGAAGTCTTAGAGACCTGGGACTGTTTAGCCTAGAGAATAGAAGACTGAGAGGGGATCTTATCAATGCTTATAAATATCTAAAGGGCAAGGGTCAAGCGGATAGGGCCAGTCTTGTTTCAGTTGTGCCCTGTGATAGGACAAGGGGCAATGGACACAAACTGGAACACAGGAAGTTCCACCTCAACATGAGAAGAAACATCTTTACTGTAAGGGTGACAGAGCACTAGAACAGGTTGCCCACAGAGGTTGTGGCATCTCCCCTAGAGACTTTCAAAACCTACCTGGACACATACTTGTGCAACCCCACATAGATGAACCTGTTTTGGCAGGAGGGTTGGACTAGACGATCTCCAGAGGTCCCTTACAATCCCTACCGTTCTGTGATTCTAACTGGAGTATATTATGAGGAAAATAAGTATACATGGTCAGACTTTCAAAGGTGATTAAATATCTAACTGTGTAGGCAGATCCTCATGGCGTCTTGTTATAAGTGAGGGCACCCAAGTCCTACTGGATGGAGAATAAAGACAGGGAATAAGCAGTTCCATAGAGACACGTCTTTTGATTTCAACACAAACTGACTTTGAATATCATGTTTTTAACTGTCTTTGTGCCTTTGGATTTTGACTAGCTGTTTTAACCTATTCTTAGTAAAATTTATATAATGAATAAGCAAAAAAAGGCAGCTGCTGAGCCAGAAACCTGCTGTCTGTCTGTCTCTGTAGCTGCTTGACTCAAAGGTTAAGAAAATGGAAACTTAATCTTTGAAGCTTTGCTAATGAAAATTGATTGACTGTAAGTCTTTTTTGCATACTTTTTACTGAATTTCCAATGCCATCTGGCTTGCTGCATGGAATTTTCTTGTAGTTCATGCTGAAAGGTAACCAGTACTATCACTGTAATATATGATTGGGCTTGCTGAGGGAGGATCTACAGGGATCTTTGTGTTAAAACAGATAAATAAGACAGCCTCTTCTCCATACCCCTTTACGACCTGATTTGCACCTCACTTTGCCCTGATAAATCACTGGCCAAAATGCATAGCAGAGAACTAAAAGAGTAATACCCAGGACGTGCCCAAAGTAAGATAAAGAATTAAATGAATACACAGCAGATATATGAACTTTTGGAGTGTTTTTTTTTAATAGCCACACATTTTTTGTTGTATTAACTATGATGGTTTTAGCAGCTGAACCAGGCAACAAACAATATATGAACCAAAAGGCAGTTTATAAAAGGTTCCCTATCTGGATAGAAAAGTATTTTTCCCTATAAAATAAGAATTTATTTTATGAGTTTATAAATTGCAGGTCTTAAGCTCTTCATTGAGAAATCAACTACTTGACTAACTGCAGTTCTTTTGAAGACTACAAAGAAATGTTTCACTTTAAATGGATACCACTGACTTTCCCTTGCACTGATTTATCTTCTGACAATTATTTCCCACTGATGTTGTAACTATTAGCAGGGTGGTAGCACTTGGAACTTGCAATCAAGGTACATTATATTTGCTGCTGCTGTAAAGCTTTGCTATCCTCAGTTTGAACCTAGGTGAGTGAAAATGGCTGTTCCAGAAAACTAGAGATAAAATCTGTAGGGTTCCAGATATCCAGCAAGGCTATTAAAGTCTAATATTTTAGTATCTAATTCGAAGGGCATCCAGCAACAGGCAGGGCTCAGAATGACTCCCAGATGGCAGCGTTTCTAAAAGAAACCAGACATTGTCTTAACTTTGTTCCAAGTTTACAGATGTAATTGTGTACTGATGGCCATGTGGCCTCTTAAAACAGAACATTTAAATAATGAGCATTTAGCATATACCTTACAGTTACAATGCTAACTCCTTTCTCTCTTCTTGCACTAGAGCTGTTGAATCTTGATCCAAATAATGATGTATTTGTCTGTCTTCTCACATGGCCCAGGTGTCACAAAATATCAAGAATTTCTTTGTCTATTTGTGTTGTTTTCAATTCCTCCTAAGATGCAGTACATCTCATGCTTACTTTAGTTTCTCAGCTTGGACCTTGATCCCGCAACTGGACACTCTGCCCAATAAGCATGAGAGAACACCACTGCAAGGTCCTCTCCTCTCTCCTCCTTTCCTCCCAGACCCCCTACATGATCAGAGTTCTCCTAGCTGAGGCTGGCAGCCCTACTCCCCATGTCATTGCTGAGGCTGTAATCTTCAATGGGACAAGGTGTGGTGCTCCACTGGCACACATGCACCAGCTCCTTCTCCAGTCCCACTTGTCACAAAGCAGAATAGCCTGGCTATTCGGAACCAAGAGACAGGTATTTTCATGGTCATTCAGAAAATCTCAGAGGGACTTTAAGGACCTGAGGGAAACATTCCCTTCTGCTATTCCCTGAGAAGTTATCCCTCTGCTATACACAGCCCCTCGTGTATGAGGTAAAACACCCTTGCACACAGAATAGGAAACCAGTCTCCAGTCCAGCGGTTGTATCCATCTGCAAATTTCTGCCCCAAGACATTTCAATGGAAGATTGAAGTCCTTCATCCTTGGAAGATAATTTTTTTCCTTTTTTTCATTATACTTTTATTAGTTCACCACATATTTCATACTGCCTGAACCGTTTGTGTTAAATCTGTAGAGACCAATACGTTAAATATCAGCTCAAAAGCACACAGTCTGAAAGCAGATAGGCTTAAAATGGAAACAGGTCGTCAGCAGTCTCTTCCTCTCACTAATATTATGATTGCATTGTAGTACTCGTAGCATAAACTCTTGTAATGATATTACTGGAATTGCTGTAGGGGCACAATATATCCTAAGGTATATTTATTATAATGCTAACATTTCTGATACCCATAAATTTGTCTATCAAAGTCTTCATGATGAACCTATTTTTCTTCTAGCATATGAGAGAACACTAGTAATTTGCTGTTTTACATTTGTGTTTCCATATCTCAGAAACAGATTGAAACTCACTCTAACACTGTAGGATTTGAATCAGTGCTCGAGCCTTTAATTTACCTTTCCCATGTGTAAAATGGGAATATTTATCTATGTTACATTTAATATCCATCTTTCAAAAATGCTGCTATAAAAATATACAACAATTTGGAAAAAGAAAACCTAAGTGCCTCCAAACTGTATTTCAATTAGAGAATTGTGCCAAAACACATAATATCATATCATTAACAGAGTTGCAATAAAAAAAAAAATACCAGTTTAACTGCTAAACCAGATAAAAAATTACTTCATTGGCCCATATTGCTGTGCCTGAGTTGGATGGCATTCAGAAATATTGCTTGCTAAATGATTGACTAATACAAAAAACTTCTTAGTTCATAAAGAACTATATTTAAATCAATCTTCTGGAAGATCAGATGCCATGCCAAAATGGTGGTGAATGGATATTAAATAAAAAGTTCAAATTCAATACTTTGAACAACTGATACTTCTGTGTGTTGGTGGGATATACCTCAACTGGCTTCAGCTTACTAAAATTTAGTCTGACTCCGTATCAATTCTGGTACCATGAGATTGTCATTTACCTCCCTCATTTTAGAGAGCTGCCTTGGGGTGGACTGAGCTGCCTCTGAGACACATAAAAAGGGAACTTGGCAAACTAGTTTAGAGTAGCTTATACCTATGCTTAAAGTGGAGAGAATAAAGGGAGATTAATTGTATCTAAAGGCCTGTACGTGTAATCCCAATGGGAGTTCTGTTAGTAACTTCCAGGGGAACCTGACATCACAGTGTGGTAGAACCAAATCAGTGAACTAGTGGGAAAGAAGTCTGATCTAAACTTGAGATATGTTTTTCATTATGTGGCAAAATTCCTCTAGTTCTCAAAGTGACAATTGCTGCCAGGAGTGATTTTCAGCTTTCAAATTGTATCTGGCAACATCTTCACCCGGATTTCAGCTAATTATACAGCGGATGTTTAAAGGTAGTTTTTAATTCCATAATGGACCCACTGCAAGTCTTTTTTTTGCTATGAAAAATGCTGAATATAAACCACATGCCACTTTTCCAGAGTGACGAGTGTAGAAAAGATTATGGTGTCACAAAGCATCTTAGTTTTACACAAAGTATAACTAGCCAAATTCAATTTATGTACAATATTTTTTTTTCAGAAATGCCTATAAATTTAGAGGGAAGAACTTTCCTTTCTAAGGAATGCATACACCCATATGCATAACATGCAACATGCAATCTTCTTGCTGCCCAAGCTGGACAAGATGTCCTCAAGTAGCTGAGTTTCATGAAGCAGATTATACACTTCCATCTTTAACTCAGCACAAGCAGCAAAACCACCCAGAGATACCATCATCTTATTTTTTCTTCCACAGTTGTGCCTTTAGGCCGGTTCTTAGCCTTTGAACTCTCTCTCTGTCAGGAGCTTTTCCATAGTCCTATTGCTTTCTCAGTTATCTGCTTCTTCTGTGTTCTCATTATGTCTATACCCATTTCAAGCAGCTCTCAAAGTTGCATTTCTTCAAGGACTGCTAACCTATTCTCAGTCTGTGCCCATATTTCCATTTTCCTGTGCTATTTTTCAGAGGTTCTGCTCCACAGGAGAGTAGAGAACATGCTGTTCCAGGCCCCAGTTCACACAACCAGCTCTTGCAACTCAGCCTAATGGCACATCTAACTGGTCACAGTCCCAATACCCTGCTAAGGTGGGGGTCATGAGCAGCAATGGCTACTATTACTGGACCATGGGAGAGCAAGAGCGCTTATGTTAGTCCTACAAAGCCTCTGCAACAAAACCTGCATCAAGACAAGGGGAATGAGAAAGCATACAGCTAAGGATAACTCTCTGGCCATGACTCTACTGCTTTTCTTAAGTCCTTGCTCAGAAAGCCGTAATGTATTTGTACACCACATAGAGAAGGTCTTTATTTGCATTATTGCCACATCAGACTGATGGCTATCTATGTGATCCTTTTCATGTTATCTGAATGTGTGGGTCTCTGAGCCTCTTGCTGTCACTATTGGCCTTTGCAGAGCCTGTGCTGGGTCCTGATGTTCTTTATGAACTTTCCACCCTGCTATCTCAGTAAGACAAACAGGCCTGTAGGGAGCCAGTGCTATTTTGGAAACCTGGAAGTTTCTGTAAAAGAGCTCACTGTTTTAATTCAGTTATTGGAGGCAGTTCCTGAGTCAGGGCTTCACTTTCTCACACAATAAGGGGTGGGGGAAGTTTTCAGAGTGGAAGTCATGAACCTCTCTCCTTCACTATCAGGGTCTGCCCGGTAGTCTCCATGACTCACTCTAATATTATAAATCAGTGGGTTGTCATGATATTTTCAGATGCCTGCTGTCAGTAACAGAAGAGAAATCTATATCCTGCCTGCAAGCCAGGAAAATAATTCAGGAAATGAATGTTACATTTGTGGAGAGCAGAAAATATCGTAGAGTCAAAATTTTCATTTCCAGCAAACTCATACATCAGAAATTAGCACACACATCCAAACTATTAACACTTTTTTAAAACTTTTGAGTGCATGTGCACCAAAATCAGCCTGAGCCTATTACAGAGAATGTGCAATTCCCTTAGGCAGCTACTAGGACTAAGGACACTTGCCTCATGCTAAGGTACTCATAAAAAAAAATACCCTAGGAATAAATGGCTGTCACTAGAGTTGGAAGCTTCCATTAGGGAAACCTTATTATAATGATAATGTACATACCTAAACTTACCAAAAAAAAGTGTAGACAGGCATAGATAGGATAATTCTTTGAGCCAACCTTCAGGTAGTCAGTGGACTACCTCCCAAATTACACATCTAGGGCTCTCGGACAATCCAGAATGCAGAAAATGCATTAAATTTTCTTTCTAAACTAATAGAATGCATATCAGAACAAAAATATAGTCTTTGTTTCTCCATTTGCATAATGTGCGAATTTGGAAATAGTTCCTTTCATTCATCTGTAATCTTTGCAGAGGTTATGGATAATTTGGAACACTAAATCAAACTCGAATTTATAACTGTATCAAAATTAAAATCTCCCACTGTGTATGGAGAAGCAGAGCCTTAAACTCAGAGACATTTTAAACCATAAAGCCCTTACAAGTGTGCACAGGATCTGTTCCAAGAAAAGACCTCCTGCAAATTCTTGAACAAAGTCCAGACCCAAAATTTTCCATATATTCTCTGACAAGAACTCTGCTGCACTTCTAGACTCAGTAACAAGACATACAATATGGATTTTCTATTCCCATCAGAATTAGCAGTATAAAATGTGCTTTGACCCACAGGTTCCATGCATTGGTCTTCCTTGTCTGGAGCTTGGGAAAGCAACCCTATCATGTCTGCTGAAGTCAGTGGGCGTTTTGTCCATAACATCACTGTTAAATATCTTGGTTACTGCCACTGATTCACTTAATGGCCTAATCTAGGTCATGAAGTCTGAAAATATTTAAGCCAAGTGTGTGCAAACATGTTTGTATCCTTAGCATGTACAGTTGTATGCAAACATATGTGCCAGAAAATCCAGTGTTTATGTAGAGAAATGACTCATCACATACCTGAAGGGCTAATATGTGGGGTTGAATTTTGTACTTAATCTTAAAAATTCTTCTTTTCAACTATTACCATTAATAGTCACTATTAACATCAGTAGGAGGTCTCTCCAGCTACGTGCTACTAAATTTGCTGCATCTAACAGAAGAGAGAGAAGCATCTTGGATAGTTGGTGTTTCTGGGAACTATAATTGCCACTTCTGAGCAGGGTTTTGCTTTGTTTTGTTTCGTATCTTTACCCCCTGCTGCATCCTGTAGTTTCTTTATTCTTTCCTTCTTTTTAGTTTAATTAAGTGAATTGAAGAGAACAAACAAAGCCTCAGACACTTGTAAATTCCCAGCTATCACAATAGTGAGCTTTCCATGTCCACAGAAATTGCTTTTTGCTTCTTTAATTTGCAAGCTGTATGTAGTAGGAATGTAAGTAGAGTCTGTCCCTCAGGATTATTAGACAGATGAAACATGTGATGCAATAACAGTGGAATAAATAGAACAACAAAGCAATGAAAGAACAGCTAGAGAGGGTAGATTATTTGGGAATAGTTATAGACCACTATTCTATCCTTTCTGAGTTGGCAGAAGTGAAAGTAGGAAAAAAAAGTGTTTGTTATACATTCCACACCTGAATTTTGAATGCACCAGGAAAGTGAATAAGAGAAATAAATGGAGTCAAGCATGTCCAATTAGCAATTAGTGACTTTTAGGGGTTTTTTTCAATAGTCATAACAAAATCCAAACCTTTTTTTTTACTATCAAGTAACAGAATGGGCATCTTTGGATATTATATGATCATTGTAATACTGACCAAACAAAGGAAATTAATTTTCCATATATGGATCAGAAAACAGACAAAAAAATATAGGTCAGTCGTTAAGTATACAAGGAACTCTTAATATGACAATGGTTAGAGGAAACAAGAAGATGGAGGGTTGCTCAACAGACTAAGGGTCAACAAAGTAACATATTTGGGCTGACAAGGAACATTGGAAGAAGTATCCACACAATTGTAGATGCAAGCTTGAAAAAAATCATGAGTGTTGTGTAGGTCTGTCCGTGGGAATTAGCAGTAGTTACTTGGGACCTTTCATGCTCTTCTGTCTGCTACTCAGGCTGTAGCATTTGTAGAGAATGAAATATTTAGAAAATGTTAGAAAATTGAGTCTCCTTTAATAGGTCAAAATGTAGCTGGATTGAAAATGAAGAGGCTACATTAATCAATGATTTTTTATTAGCCCCAGAGAGCTCCTGTCCGGTAAATTGGTTTTATTTTACCAAGCCTCTTTCAGTCTATCTTTGCAAACCAATCTCATACATATCTCTATAACACTACTGACTTTAATGAAGCACTGGAATTTGTCTTGAGAACTGAAACTCTAGAACTGAAGGGTTTGGAAATCTGAAAGAGGAGAACAAAAGGTGGTAAGTGATGATTGATAAAATGTGGATATAACATTTGAGATGGAACAGTAGAGGCTCTTTGAAGAAAAACTAAGGACAACAGAAAGGTGAGAAGCTGTTATGAACAGCCTGTGAAGTAGATAATCTCCAGCATAGTAGATAAGAGATGGCCATAAGAACATCAACAATTTCAGTTCACACTATACTTTCCTGAACCGCAACATCTCAAAGTGACCTATGCAACTGTTTCATGTGTGGTATACTGGTTTCAACACCCCCTGAAAAGCACAAGCAGTCTTGGTTTTCACTTGTATCTTTTGACATTTTGTTCTCATGCTCAGTTATGACAACTTTGAGCTGTTACATTTTGGAAAAATAAGATATTTTAATCATATCTCCTCAGAATTCCTACTGACAATCACTTCCTCACATTTACTAACACTTATTATTTTGAGATCAGTCAGTTCTGCATCTGCTTGGTTTCTAAGACAATATACAGTGCATCCGCTCATTAAATCCCAGGAGTCATATCCTTATTTAGAAGCTCATACCACCAGTGCAGAGATCCTGTTGTGAGATCTTTATTTCTTCCAAGATTGATTATGGTAATTTTTATTACATAGATTTCCTAAGCCTGCCTGGCTTAATTTGTAGTGCCTGATGTCTCCACTCATCCTTAAAGCTGCAACATGCTATCTTTCTCTTTTATGAAGAGAATGCTCTGGTAATATGTGAGCACTTGAAAACTATATTATCTTTCCAAGGTTTCCATGCTAATTTCCAATCTTTCACTGTTTTCCAGCTCCTGGTCTGACTCCTTGTTCCCAGATAGCATTCTGCCTTGGGGCACTGCCATGGAGGCACCCACAAAACAGACAGAAGCAGCTATCAAAAGTGGGAGTTTATTGCAATCCAAGTTGCCTAGAACTCCTTCTGACAAAAAATAAATTACAAGTTCAGATATCTGTTGGGAATATAATTATTACACAACTAATTCCAAAACCTTAAGGAAGGATGAATCAAAATGGGCATACACTCACTCATAAAGGGAAAACCTCCCACGCAAAGAATACCCAAGGTATCATTCACCCAAAGTGAAGGGCAAGGCTCACTCAATCCACAAAGACTCCTTAAGTCTGCCTGTAAAAGTATCCTCGGACAGAGTATCCAAGATGAGGGTCCAACTCCCAGGCCCACCACTCTGCAAAGAACCAACTCAATGAGTTCTTAGGCAGTGCTTATAAACCCTACTCGAGGTTGCACTGTGGTCATTCTAATTGGTTGAGGGGACAAGCCCAGACAAAACAGGTTAAGGATCTAGACCCTGAGGCACCAGTTAACCACTGTGAGATGTGGTTTAACAGCTGAGAAGCACCAAACTGCTCTAACAAGCCATGTTTCTGTCAGCTTTCTGTTGGGAAGGCTGCACCTGCCACAGGCACTACCTTCCTTTGTTTCACTCAAGTGTGAAAAATACTTCCTGGTAAGTCGCAAGGTTCATAACACCACACTATTAACACTTCAACCCCAAAGAGTACCCTGGGTATATCAGCCTTGATGCTGATACTGTGAAGGTCTAGCAAATACTTCTTGGAGAATCCAGGCCTAGTCCGAAATGTGACCTGGTGTCTTTGACTGAGTCTACATTAGAAAGGAGTCCCGTCCAACAGAAGCAAATTTGTTTGGCAAAACTGCTGCACTGAGGACCCTGTTGCGGGGAATTAAGAGGCCTGCCTTCAAGACCATGAGAAGATACACTTGGAAATGGCTGGATTGTTTACAGCTGGCAACAGTTTTCGTCCCTGATAATCATTCATAGCAAAATCTTGTCCCTAGAAACTCTTCAACAACAGTGCTCCAAGGAAATTTTACTGGTTGTCCCTGTTGCCAGGTTTGTTCTCTGAGAGAATTCCTCCTCTGCAGATCTTGTCATGTTTTTCTTGGCTTTTACCAGGTGGAAATATAAAATAATCTGTCAGCAGATTATTTTTTTTTCTCTAAAAGATGTCAAATAGTTGATTCAGCTGGTGCTGAAAGAGCCCATGAACACCAGGTTTTGTGCCATACACAGTCAGGTATCTTGGTATCTCTGTCCTTGTCAAACAAAATACACAAGTGTTCCAGCTTCTCTCTGTGGAGAGGAGACAGGGCTTCAGACTGCTTTCTGTGAACCTGTTGCTGGTGGCTGTGTCAGAGTTGTTGGTTTGTGTGTTTATTTTTTTTTAACAGCAAATAGAACAAATGCTGTACTTGTGTAAGGCTCTGAATTGGCTTTAAAAATTGCAAAGACTGGGAAGACACTCCCTGAGCATCTGGAAGCAGGAAGACCACTCCCTTTATGGAGTCACTTATGTCAAAAGGAATTTGTGAACGGGAAATACACTCTGAAGGTAACATGCCTGGATAGGCAGATATGCTGGTTTACCCTCCCATTTGCACCTAGTGTTCCAGCCCTGCCATCCTTATCACTCAATTTTCCCTTTGTCTAAACTGGTCCAAGGTTTAAGAGCAGAAACATCTACTTTACTGTATATTAATATGCAAATCAGATCATGTTTACTTTGGCATTTTCTAACACTGGATAATTTCTGCTTTAGTTCAACTGAGACTAGTACTTACCAGATTAATTTTTGAAGTATAGCTGTAACTGATGTAATATCCGTGTAATTATACCAGAAATTATTTTGGCCTATTATATTTAAATATTTATGTGAACATAGTCTCCATTACCCTCATTTAAATATTTCCTTCTCTCACTTAGATATACAAGATCTGAGGCAGAAAACAGCCTGATTGTCATTGTACTGGAGTAGAATATCAATTACACTTGGGCCCCCACAGAGAGGAAATCAGCCAGTGTAGGGGGTTCCTTTTCCAAATTAGATTTCTCGGAATACAGAAAATTGAAAAATACAGGAAAATCCATTATTTCAAACATCTGACTGCATTGTAAGTTCTCCATCAAAATCACAGGATGTGTCATAATTAAATGGCTTGAAAATAATTTCTTGAGAGCAGAATTTTTATATTCAGTCATGCATAGCAGCACATAGGAGTTTTTTCTCCTCAAAAAAAGCTTCTTTGCATAATGTTATTATACTCCCAAGAAAACAGGATCCACTATAAGTCCAAAACAGAATTAAGACCTTTGAGAATCTAAAGGTTTTGTCTATGAAGCTGGAGGTAACTAATCCCCGTTCCCAGGTTCTGGCCTCTCAGAGGCGAGGCTTTATTTTTTTCTGTACCTATGCTTAAGCCACATGTTAATAAAATGGTTGCTGGTCACCCGAGTAATGGAACAAAGAGAAGGACAAGTCACAGAGTTTGCCACTGCCCAGACTCTCCTGAGCACAGTTTTTTTCTATACGAAGAGCAAGACCATGACTTTCCTTTTATACCCTCACCCAACATGTCAGAGGTGGCTGCAAAGAAAGTAGATCAGCAAGTGTTACTGAAACGAATCTAGACTCAGAGATGTGAGTCAGGAGCCAGACATACATGTTTTGCAGGTGCCGCATGAGACTCTGAATGTGATGGACCCACAGTCATAATTCCACAGTGCTCCCCGAGGGAAAAAAACTCTGCATTTCTCTGAATCTCTGTGAAAACCAGTATTTCTTTGCACTTTCTAGTCCTAAAACCAGAGATGAAGGAATCAAGAGAAGCCAAGAGAAATGCCATTTAAAACAATTACTTGAAGTTGCATTTTACAGTGCTTATGGATGGAGATAAGCTAAATGTTTGGGCAGAACAACACACAGTCTATTTTAAAAAAAGACACAACACTTTTGTGATGGGTATCGTGTCACAACTATGCAACAACATACTTAGACTAGACATTGAAGTTTCCAAAGAGATATTAATCATAGCAGGAAAAAGGGATCTATTTGTGTGCCATCTTTACAGAAAATTGTTAAAATGTATAAAATTTCAATAAACAGCTTCACATGACATCAACACTGTTCAGCTGAAAACTGTCAGATCTTTCAGTCCTGTATAAAAAGACTTCAGCTTTTGAAATGTACATACTAAAAGAAATGCAAAGACATGATGGTTGTGAATACGGAAAACTATTTGTACACAATCAAGTTAGGTAATGGTGCAAAAAATTGTTCTATAAATCAATCAGCTCTCTATACTTGTTTCATTAAGGGATAATATAACTCTGATATCATTTCACTAAAGTTGGCTAAACTTCTCATATTTGATTTCCATCCAATTTTTTTAGCAGAACTCAGCATTTTAGAAACAAAGGAAAGAAAAAAATCCAGTGCAGATGTACATTTTCATGATGTTTAAATCAGAAGAGCAAGGTTGCAGCACATTAGTCATCATGGCAAGCAGCCTATATGGAATATTAACTAAACTTTGAAGAAAAGCTGTATTTGTTCTAAATGCCTATATCAGTGTTTGCAGAACATTTGAATATTCCAAAGTGAGTGTGAGAGGTATCATTAAGTCAGGGTATTACTGGCTAACCTCTCCCCATAGGCAAATTTGTGAAGCTCTAACTGACAGTAGTATGTAGACATACAATCTGACACCATCTTGATTTGTACAAGTTTATTAAAAACCTGTGTACAGAACGAGAAAGACAACCATTGATATTTCCTGGTTCATGTCAACACCTCATTCCTGATTCACCTCCTGTACATTTTTCGCTTGATCCTGTTAACAACCCACAACTCTTATAGAAGGCTCTAAGCTCCCTGTTACCGTTTAGTTCAATGGGATGACAGGAGATTTTGACCAAATGTGATCATCATCAAGATCACAGAACCGCTATGGTTGGAAATCACTTAGCTTTGGATTGAGATGAGATCATATGGCTCATTATAATCAACGTGTATCAAGTTCAAAAAGATACATTTCACGCATACAATCATTAGTCATCTGAAATATTAAAAATAAAAACACCCTTAAAAATATCAGTTTACCCACAGTCCTCTGATTTGATCATGTATAGTAAAATCTCTCCGACTATTATCCTGGGGGTTTTTTTCTGAAGGGTAACCCCCTGTATCTGTTATCAAGTATTCAAAAATTGTACTGATACAAAATGGATAATTTCCATTTCTACTCTTGGAGACAGGAAAAATCATACAAATAAGCAATTGACATGATTATGCTTTTAGTGCTGTACAAGCTATCTGTTGTAAAGTAATTTTTGGAACTGATGACATGTTATTTTGCAAGTTGAAGACATAAGTCAGGTAAATGCATATTTTTAAACATTGCTTTCTTGGTGTAATCGTATTTTCACTCTGATCTGTGTTACTGATTTTTCTATTACTGATCTTTCATCTGTGTATCCTTAACCCATTTCTACAACACAATTTGTAGATTTTTGTTTTCATCATTCTCCTATATTTACTCACGTGCATTCTGACTTCTCCCTCATCCTGTGATGCATTTCTCCCTCTCTCTACATCATAACAGACTTTTTCTTCATTGTTCTGCTGATCTGGACATAAATTCTTCTCTGTCTTGACTTGTCCTTATTTCAGTCCACATATAAGTAGGTTCTACTTAGTTTTGAGGAAGATAAATCTCACCTCAGAAAGGAGTTCTCCAAGTAGTAAATAGATTACACAAGAATTAGCAAGGTCCACTCTGTTTATCAGAGACTTCTGAACTGACTAGCAATGCACTCTTTCCCACTTTCTCTACCACATGATGCAGCAAAATCTGACTATGTCTACTCAGCAGAGGTCCATCTCCTACAGACAACGACCAATGTTATTTGTGTTTAATGTGTTTATTCATGTGCCAAACACTCACATCCAGATTCCTGGGTCTGTGTGCACACTGCCTGGTTCATGTGGCATTCTCGAATGTACAATCTATCCCATAAATCCTTACAGCTCTTTGAAGTATATGGCCCTGATCCTCAGATTTCAAAGCATATTCCAATCTGAATAAACAAATACTGCCTAAATCAATCTCTCTGCACTCTGCAGTTTTACTGTAATAGAATATGTTTGATTTTTTTTTTCCCCCTCCCTCTTAGTGGAAGGCTTAGAAGCAGGTGTTTTACTGACAGGAAGACTGAAAAGACATTCCAGTTTTTCATCCCCTCTACACCAGGTCAATCATCATCAGTGTTCAGAATCTTAACTGCTAATACAGCTACCAGAACCGCAATGAAATATGCCTCAGGTTATCTAGACAGGAGAAGGTTAGTGTGCAGATGTAGACATAGTTTATAGGTAAATATGTCAAAAGAAGTGAGAAGCAGCAGCTGTAAAATTAGTCAACTGGAGGGGAACAGCTGATCACAGGATATAGACAATAAAATTTAAAAGGAGACTAAGAGTAAAGTGATATATCTCCTGAGCTACAGCAGAATCAGTTTTTCTTCAGGCCTTATTCAAGTAGAAAACTCATGTATTTTTGAATGGAAGGTACACTGTACCTTTCTCATGCTAGGAAAAGAAGTGGTAAATCTATAATCTAATCAGCCATTTGGAGAGTTAAGGTGCTGCCTTGTGTTTAGGCAGAAGCATCTGGAGTGAAGATTAGATTGGTTCAAATCAGAAGAGGGACAGCCTGTAATTATTCCAGTCCTGAGCCCAGACTTTTACTTTCCATGGGCAGCCGCAGGATAGCTAGATAGCCGCTCTCTGCCATTAAGGTTTTTTTTTAACATTTCCAAAATCAGATTGATTTTTGATTAACAAGTATGCAAACCCTTCTGTATCATCCTTGCTCTATCAGAAAGAGGAAGCAATTGAGTTTATTTTTAAAAGTTACCTGCAACATATGCAACCCAGACAAAAAAAAATAAATATTCTAAATTCCAGCCAGGAAATTTTTGTCCAGGCTGAAGATATCAGCACCCAGAGAGGATTGACAGCATGGGTGACTGCTTGATAAGAAAGGAACAAATCATGCAGATATACCATTTAAGTATCTTTCCAGGATCTTTGAATCAAGAAGGCAACAGATTGATCTTGTAGACAATGGATATACCAGTTTGAAATATTCTGTGAAGAGAATAGTTTAAGATCTCTTATCTAAAGAGAAAGATTAACAAACTACTAGGATGAAAAGAGATTGATTTTCAGAAACAATTTCAGATTGGGATGAAAAGAATAATCGAAAGAGTCTTAATTTCCTTTTGTGGCTCAACAGCCGAAGTTCATACAGACAAAACATAGAATCTTAGAGTCATAGAATGATTCTGAAAACAGATATTGACTGTAATGCTTAGAGAAAGAGGTGCTGAGTTTGTAAATTAAGTCAGTGTGGAAACTTTCTCTTACCATACATTTTTAAAAAAGTTAATGGAAAGGACAAAGAATGAGATAAATATGTTTCACAAATGCTAGAAACATATGTAACAAGATTGTTGTATTAGAAACATATGTTGAGGGAAAATTATGATTACATTGGAATGACAAAGACTTGGTTAAATCAAGCTGTCACCTGGGAGATAAAATTACCAACATATAAAATTTGTAGATGGATGAGGTAAAACAAAAATAATAAGGGGGGGGGAGCAATTCACGTACAGCGAGAATACTGAATAAATAGAAATAAATGACACTAGGATTTTGGCTGATGCAAGAGGGACTATTTGAAGTAAACTGAAGAAAGAGATATGGAAAAAGTTAGTCCTTGGATCTTGCCAGAGACGTTCAGAAGAGAATGAGAAAGCATATCAGGAAATGTTTTTACAGATGAAGGAAGTCCATATCAAACATGGTTTAATGATCATTTTAGGAGTTCAATTGCCTGGACATGTTCTAGGAAAATATTAGTGGGGAAAAGTAGGAAGGAAGCATGATTATCAAAGTAATACAAAATTGCTTCCTGTACAGGAAAAGGGTAATGTGGATATACTGACTAGAAATAAAGCAGATGTGATAAATACAAGTCAAAACTGAGGAGAACAGTGCAATAATTAGTACAATACTCAGGCTGAAATGTCAATACAACTGTACAAAGGAAAGTAGCGATTGTATTTTAGTAAAATTAGACTCTGAATGAGTATTAATAAATTAAAAGTACCCTGAAAGTATTCAAGTCTACTAAAGAAAATTCAGAAAGACATCTGAAATATATTTAATAAGGATGTATCAAAATATGAAATGAAGACAGAACAAACACTTCAGTTGTGTCAGGGAAGTATAAGGCACTATCTACTCCCATTCAACAGAACAAGCATGGAAGGATTCTGTGGCCAGTAACACAAGTTTGCAACAGCTTAAATGAACTATGAGCTTGTGCGCATCTATAGTGTTACCCCTGCTGGAATTAAAACAGGAGAAGGGACTGAAGTCTAGGAGAAGATACTGAGTGTGAAAAGGGAAATGTTATGTGTCTAAATGTATTCTCCCACATTTCCCTGCTTCTGGGGAATGAGGTTCACAAATGAGCTCAGGTGCCATGCACAAATCCTACCAGTGATCCTCCACTGCCCATTATAAGTGAGCACTTATGCCAGATGTGGAGAACCTGGGTTCAAAACCATATTTTGTCTAATAGATTTGGACTCTGTTCTCCAAAGAAACTACTTTCTCATGAACAACCAGGTAGCCTGGGGTAGAGTGCTCTTATCTTTTCAGTGTAAAGATGATACAATTTTATCAATGATACAGCATTTGCTGTTTGTTCAGTGTTGGCTATTATAAGGATGGTAGGTGATTGAGGAGTGCCAGGACAACATTTCCATGCATGGAATTATTTCAGAGATGTTGAGGCAGTCTTAACTGTCCTATTAGCCTGCAGATAGCTATTACAAGTCAATGAAGAAATGTGGAGCTCTACCTGCCACACCTTGGTCATGCTTCCTAGCCTCCCAGCAAAGCCTTCCTTCTTCACCTTTGTCACTGGCTCCAAAGGGTTACTGGTGAACCTCCTCCATTGTTCATAGCTCTACTTTTATTTAATCTAACAAATGCATTGCAAATTCCACTGGAACTTGTTTTAAAAAAAAAAAATCCATGGTATATTAATTCAATACATACAAAACTCTTGTTTCTCGTTATCCAAGATAGTTCTTTTCTCTCAGGATTGCTACAAAATAGTAAAATTGACAGAAACTATTTCTGCCCTCCTGACTGTCATCACCCTTATGTGAGGAAGCTACTGTTTTCCCAGTTTTGTACAATGTTCAGAGCCAACACTGCCGTGCTGATCAACTCAGCCAAAATCACTTTGCATTCCTGTCTAGACTCAGGACAAGATTCTGTTTGAGGCAACCATTCCTAGAGCCATGAGGGATCCAGAGACTTCCTGGAGTTCCCTAATAGAGGACTGAATAGATATTCAGATTATTTCCCCTATACAAGGAGTACACTTCTCCCTCAGAAATGAAAACAGGACTTCTTGGGTAAAATTCTCCTAAAAAAATTGTCAACCCTGTGAAAAGTAACAGCTTGGTTATCAGGAATTTTAACTACTACACAAGAATATTCACACATGAAAAGAGTTAAAGTCAGGTCGAATCTTTAGTAAGCAGTGGTCTTAGTCATAACTCTAGGAACCAAGACCGCATATTTCAAAATTCTTCATCATGTGTTAATTTACTCCTATTAACTTTCTAGTATGGCTCAGTTGTTAGATGTTCTCCCATTTTGTATAATTGGCTGCTTGGAAACTGACCGTTTTCTCTATTTGTACAGTTGACCATTATAGAGACCTTTAACAAAAAAATTGTGTGCAACTTGTATTGATCTATTAAGTCAAATTCCATCCAGTTTCATCCCCATCTCTACTTTGGAACAGTAAATTTTGCATGTGCATTTAACTCCCACCTCGGCACTTTTCCATCAAAATCTGTTATAATTTTTGGCTTCTTAAAGGAACGACATAAAAGGTCCCAAGCTGATCATTGAGTTGAGTACTAAATACTATACAAATTCTACACAGACAGTACTAAATACTACAGAAAAAGGAGTATGCAATGATTTCCCTCCAAAGAAAAAATATCCTGGGGAAAAAAAGAAAGGAGAAGAGATAAATGGACAAACAGCATGGGTCACAGAATGACCACTTGGATTGCTATATTTGTGTGGTGCAAAGTGTGGGTGTGCATACTCTGTCTTTTATCAATCTTTAGACAGCAAAAGGCACAGACTTTTTGTTATTGGAAAAAGTCAAGAAATATGAATATCAGCAGTTTTCTTACACTGAGACAATTGAAACTAATGTTGAGGTCAGAAAACGCTGCTCTAAGGATTAAAGCATGCTTTTAACATTTTGTAAATTTTTTGGCATTCATGGATCAGTGTTAGAAGGTTGGTGTCACAGCTGTTTTCCTCTGGGTTTCTGATAATCATAGGTATTTCTCCTTTCATTCGTAGCACCCTCACACTCATATGCAACAGACTGGAAGTAGCAAGTGCTGGTCCCCACTGTATCATTATCAACACAGGAAAGATCTGAGAAACGTTTTAAATGGATGCTGCTGAGTTTTGTAATGATTACAAAAAAATCTAGACAGCAACATTTAAGATTGTACCTGTGCAGGGAAAGTGATTAGTCCTTGTTTCAAACATCTCTTAACACTGAGCCAAAGCATCAAGAAAGAAAAAACCCCACAACTTTCAGGGCTTTTTTGAGGATCTGAGTAACTCATTATGTCTACTCATTTTATCATTTATAAGGCAATGTTGTCACTCACTCACTTTCCCCCAGAAATGAGAAAGGAAAATGGCAAAAAGGTTGGAAAATAATCTTTATAAAAAATGAGTTTTGTCAGGGAGAGTTGGCTGGTCTTGTGCCTGAAAACCATCAAATCTTGAAACACATTCTTTTTAAAAACTCTTTTCCTTACCACTAAAGGAGTATAAAATAGTGACACAGGCACTCCCTAAGCTCTGAACACCAGTACATTTGGCAGTGTCTGAGTCACAGCACCACTCTGCAGTCTGCCTGAGTAGACCAGTTCTCCCACGTGGACCATACTAAAGTTAACAGGACTCCAAACATCTGCAAGAAAGTGTAGGAGAACATCAGAACCTTAATTATTCACAACCACGGCAGAATATTTATATTCTGAAGTCAAATTGAACTTCATTTTCTGCTTACATTTAAGTGTGGAAATTAATCATTTGGGAATGTAATTATACATATGATGCTTGGGGAAATTATAATAACATCCAAAGTACCACATCTTTAGCCTGCATTTTGGTTTAGACATGTTAGATATGCTTAATGAAGCATTTTACATCCTATTAAAGCTTTCTAGCACACACTACCTCCTGCTAAAAAATGCTAGGAGTCAGTACCTAAGTGCAGCTTAAAATCAGATACACTTGTAAAATAGAAACTTATTGTATAATTTTCCTACATGTTAGAGTTCATGTAACTTATTAGAGAAGGACAGAGCTCTGTGTATTTGGTGCAACATTCATAGTAATAACTGTTAGTGGTAAAATATGCTATCTGGAGATCAGGCAGCATTTGTATACTATTATATTACAGTTACCAGATTTATATATATGACTGAAATAAATGCAATATTTAGTTTTTGCATATTCTTTAATATAATGCACCTGGATATAAATTTCATCAATGTTATCGTGGTGGTTTGACTCTGGTATCACATATTATCTCTGACCCTCCTTCCTCTCAGGGGGAGGACTACTCACACTCTTCCCATGTTGCAGAATAGGGTCCCTCCACAGGTGACAGTCTTCCACGACCTTCTTCAATCTGAGTCCTTCCCACAGGCTGCAGCTCTTCACAAACTGCTCAAGTGTGGGTCCTTTCCACGGTGTTCAGTCCTTCAGGAATAGACTGCTCCAGCCTGGGCCCCCCACAGGATCACAAGTCCTGCCAGCAAACCTGTTCCAGGAGTGTGGGCTCCTCTCTCTCCTCAGATTCACAGGTCCTGCTAGGAGCTTGATCCAGTGTGGGTTTCCCACAGGGTCACAGCCTCCTTTGGATGCATCTGCCTGCTCCAGCATGGAGTTTTCCACTGGCTGCAGACTGGATATCTGCTCCAGAGTGGACCTCCATGGGCTGCAGGAGGACAGCCTACCTCACCATGGTCTTCACCTTGCGCCCCAGGGGAACATTTGCTCTGGTGCCTGGAGCACTTCCTCTCATTTCTTCTTCACCAACCTAGATGTCTGCAGTGTTGTTTCTTGTGGTGCATGAAGGCACGGACCCCGAATGCTGGTGCAAACAGAATTGTTTATTCACACAGTTAGCTACACTATATACTATTACATGTTGTTAGTCTCGTGATCTACAGTTGTTTTGATGTAGCCTGATTAGACAGCTCTCTAATTGTTTAGTTCTAATTCCATCCCTTGCATCCCATGCAAGAGGTGGTCAAGCTTCTTTCTGTTATTTACAACATGCAGCTGTACAACAGTCCTTGACTTCTCCAGTGCTGCACATTCTTCTCACGGGTACCTTGAGTCTTCCCACATTCTTTCTTACAACTCCTTTGTTTTTACCCAAACTTGCACATGATCAAGGGGCCTGTGAAATAGTACATTCTGTAGTTTCCCACAGTTTCTCCTACATATTCTCACTCCTCTCTCCAGCTATAATTGTGCAGGGTTTTTTCCCGTTCTTAAATCCATTATCACAGAGGTGTTACCACTCCCACTGATGGGCTCAGCCTTGTCCAGGGGCATGTCTGGCTTGGAGTCAGCTGGCACTGGCTTTATTAGGCTCCTTTATTATAGGGGAAGCTTCTAGCAGCTTCTCATAGAAGCCACCCCTGTAGCCCCTCCATTAGCAAAACTTTGTCGCGCAAATTCAGTGCTCATGTGCTATAAAGTTCTATAATTTATTAAAATAAAAACACTATTCAGGACAATATGTATACACAGGCAGAAGCATTCTGGAAGTCTTTAGAGTTTAACACATTAGTACAACTTGTCAAGAATATATTTTATGAACAGTAACAAAATTATTTCAAACAAATGTGTACTGATCACTGAAGAATGTGACAGATATCATGCATATACTTAAATCTTACTGATATTAGTATGGAAACATAACTCACTCCAGGTAAAGGCAAATAGAAAAATAAAATGACAGAAAGGAGAGAGACATTTGTAAAAAAGGTGAGATTACATTCATTTCCATGATGTTAAAAAAGCATTATTTTTGCAGTGACATACTTTTTTATTTCTGCTTTAACATTTATGAAGAGATAAACTTTATTTTTGATAGTCATTTTACCCAAATGATTCATTCCAAAGGTATCTTCAGCAACTGTGATTTCATCTACATTCATTAGTTTTTCTACCTCCATTATTGCAAACTGATAACCTGAAACTGTGTCTGTTGTGCTGGAAGAAAAAAAAATATAAAGGTTTACTACTATCTTTGCCACAACTGTAGTAACAAATGGCAGAAATCCCCACCTAACCATCACAAAGCTCTCTTGATAAAATTTTCCAGCAATACTGATAGAATCTCCTGCTCACGTTAAAAATTTATATACTTACTGTAGTGGGTCTGGCTTAGCTGGTTTTCCCCACAGCTGCAGTGTTTTTGTGCTGGGAGCTAGAAGGGTGTTGATAACACACCCGTGTTGTGACTGCTCCTGAGCAGTGCTCGCACAGCACC